>JBCFYV010003524.1:0-26982 GCA_039000515.1 Timema cristinae | reverse complement strand
AAACGTAGGGTATGCTAGTTTTAGGAGAACTAAGTATAGTACTTTAAGTAGTTGTCATGATATATTGTTTTGACTAGTTAATCAGGAGTATCTATGTTTTGATGACCTGAGCGAGTAAGAATGCGCCAAGCTTAAATTCTAAATATTATGTCATATATATATATATTTTATATTTTACATCTTGTTATATTTTTAAATAAACTGGCCAAGGCTTAGTATCTTGTTATCTCCTGTTTTGTTTTTGCGAGGTCCCTGCCTTATATACATATATTTAAATAATCAAATAGGGAAAATTACTTAACTTGAGCGGTGGTCAATAAGGATCCCTGTGATTTAACTAAATAAATGCCACTAGCCATTTAAGGATGGTTAACTACTGTGATTGTGATACTGTGTGATACTTCCTCCGGCTATTAAATTTTGTGATAAATTATTGTCTTTGCTAGTTGTGATTTGAATGCAAGTATTGGCATTATAATGTCAAAAAGAAAAGAACAAACAAATTATTTTATGTTTTTTAAGAAAAAAATCCTGAACCAACAGGAAACGAAATTGTGAATTTAGTTAACTTAATTTGTGACTTACCCTCAACCAGTGGATATAATTCAAATACTAAAATTTCTATAGAAAGCGTAAGACTAGAAAAATTTGAGATTAGCAACTTTGTTGGAGCTGAAACTGTTTTCGATGGCATAAAATCTCATTGTAATAATAACTTCTCAAATAGAATCAACAGAAATAATATCAAATCTTGTGATTAGGGTAACTTAAAAAAATATATATATATAAGCATCGATACTCGAATAAAAAAAATCTTTGGGGTGTCCTCTGGGAGGTTTGAAATGGGCAAGGGACTATTTTCACCAGACTGTACTTTGCTATAATCTCCTCTCTACACCCACCTGCCAGACGCTGCGCTCATCCAGAAAGGTATCTTCGCAGAACAGGGTGTAAACCAGGGTAAAGGGATTTTCTATCAATGAGTACTATGCCGTGATAAAAAAAAATTGTATACATAAAAAAATAACAAAAAAAAAACTAGCCTGGGGATAGTATTTTGAATTTGAGACCTAGACCTTCGTTATAGAAAAAAAAAAAGGTTGAGCTGCATACCAGACGTCATGTTAAATTATAATTCTAACCCTTATGAGTTACTCTCAATATCAGATTAAAAAGTTCATCTTAACCTATGTGAAAAAAAACATGATAACATGAAGGGGGGGGGGGGGGAATGCTGGCCTTTCACAGTCCAGAACCTATGACCTGTCTAGTTTAAGTATGTGTCTTCAGAGAGTGTAAATTAGATGCAAAAATCTGGAAATACTGAGTGGTCTAGTAGAAAGAGAGGGATATATTATATGGTGTAAGGTAGAGATAAGAATGCCTGAATATCACCCTGATTTTGGTAGACTCCGTAAATAACGGAGTAGCCGTCGAAGATGTCTGTGAATTGTTCATCTGTGAAGACCGTAGGCCCTTCTTAATCCTGAGCCACGATTTAGCGCCGGTCCATTACAAATTCCCACTTAAAAAAGATCTCTTAACTCTGGAGCACCAATTCAACACCCCATCTCCTTTAATCACTTTTTTCCACCAGTGCTCCCCTCTCGCGCCTTTTTTCCCTCTTGGCCTCAATTCCACAGGTTTTGATAAGGCCCCATCGGTAGCACAAGGTAAAACAAAATGGGAAAACAGGGGAGTTTGATAATTAAAATACTTAAGAAAAGTCAAATAAACGGGATCAGAAAAGAAGACAACTAAAGCTCGTTTTGTGCAGTTAGGAGTCCAGGACTATATATAGTGTCAAAAAGTCAGAATTTGACATGAAACATCCAATTTTTAGGTAGGGCGGGTGTCCATCAACCCAAACCATATGTCCCCATTATGTTCATGCTCACGTACGAAATAATTTTGTCACTCAGCTACAAAGAGAGGCCTGTGCAGTGGCAATCATGACGACATTGGGGTGTAAGGCATGCACGCTAGCTTTGTCTCTTCTCTGCCCGCGCAAGCGCAACAAGGACAGGCCAAATATCGTCTGCAACTTGCTAGATCCATTATAATGGTTGCTTTCAAAACGAGAAATATAAGATCGTAATTAGTCTTCCAGGTAAGTCTGGGTTCAGCTTGAGGTTTATAATATATTTTTAAAATGTTTAACATAGTGTTGTGGACCGTGCAGAGCTTACAAAGAGATATGACAAGAAAGATGAAAAATAATATTTTAATTTAACAAGGTGTCTGAAATAAGTTAGTTCGTAGTTGTCCGCTATGAGCAGTAAATGTCATATTTACAACTTAAAAAAATCAGGTCTACCAACTAAAATTAATTTTGTTAATTGCAACATAATATTTAACACGGAGGTTGGTTAAACTTTGTTACAATATGCCAGTAGAATCGTGGACTCCACCACTAAGTTACAAGTTCACTAATGTTGTTCATTGAGGAAGTATTAGACGTTTTCAAAGATCATGGCTGGACAAATTTGTTTGGTTGACGTACAACGCCAAGGATAATGACGCTTACTGTAATACATGTGTACTTTTTGAATCAAAGGAAGGAGGTAGGATTAGAATATCTATCTAGAAGCTTTGTACGGATTCAGTTTCTAAACTACAAAAAAAGAAAATGAAATGCTTTGCGCACCCCCCTCCCCCCAAATTAAAGAACATCAAGCACGTTTTATACCCTTGATAAAGAAAGTTATAATATGTGGCCGACAAACTTTCCCCAAGAGGTAATCGTGGTGACGGAGAGCTTAGAGAAAATGATAACACAGGAAATGAGGGAAAACTTCCGAGCGCTTTTGAGATTCCGTATTGATGCCGGTGATAGTGATTTAAAGAATCACATAAAAACAGCACCTAAAAATGCAACATTTATTAGTAAAACAACTCAGAACGGATTAACTGAAGCTTTCGGAGAAGTTATCCTTGGTAAAATTGTTAAGTCCATTAAAGCAGGGCCATTTTTTCGGTACCAGGAGGTGAAACAAAGGATGTCGGAACAGTTGAACAAATTAGTATTTCTATTAGATTTCTGGACATAGTTTCACTTAAAATTTGAGAAGAATTCTTAGGTTTTGTGAAAGCAAGAAATTTTACTGAAGAGGCTCTCACAAACTTACTTCTTGAAAGATTAAACAAACTTGGACTTAAAATTGAGAACCTGCATGTTCAAGGGTAGGGGAAGGAGGGGTGGAAGCGGGTGGCCTTGAATTTGTGCCTGGGGTGTGGGGGAATCTAATCGGAGTGGTAGGAATGTCTTCTGTATACCCGTGTCAGTCACAAAGAGAAGGTTTGTGAAGATAGGACGAGTTTTGTTCAAGTTACAGTATATTCGTGTTTTTTGTTTAGTTTCATCTTATTTTATGGTTTTTACTTTATACCTACAAACAGAGAAGAAATTTTTGGCATTTCGTGGTGAGTACAATAGAAAGATACTTCTCTTAGCTTTACCCAAATATTATTATTCTCAATTTTGGGTTAGAATGTTCCTGTTGTGAGAATTTAAAACCAAATTAAGCGGATACCCGGTTTTACCCCGCCAGTTCTGCCGGGTACCCGGTTTTACCCCGTGATTATTTGTTACTTTGGTCATTAATGTAATGTTATAAGCTAACTTGTTCAAATGAACAGGAACGTTCCTGAAGCTAAAGAAATGTTCGTTGCGATAGTTATTTTATACGAAATAATTTATTTTTGATGTTTTGGTGTAATGTGATAGATTAGTTATGATTAATAATTATTGCAAGCATAGTGTTTTATTTAATTATTTTTATTTCGTTTGTTTCAATTAGTGAAGCTTACAACTATATTATGTATATTATATAAGTTATAATTGTAATAAACAATACTAAAATTTAAACTATTTTCAGGCTAAGTACTCAACATGCCACGAAAATATATTCGTATAAGTAATCGCCAAAATTGGTCCGAGGAGAATATGGCGAAAGCAATTGATGAAGTTATTCAAGGAAATATGAGCTATAAGAAGGCATCTTTTGCTTATGATTTACCTCAGTCGACTCCTGAAGATCGTGTAAAAAAAAAAAGCCAAAATTGGAGCTTCAGTAGAAGTAGCAGCTAGAAAAGGTTAGGCCGACAAGTTTTTAATATAATTTATATAAATTATAGTATTTACTTTATTGTACTCCTAGCTCACTAATGTTAAAATATTTGGTTTTAGGGATGGGAAACTTCAAATGTGTGTTCACCGAAAGAAAGCAAGAAATGGGAGACTTTTGGTTTAACATGTCAATATATGTTTTCAACCTCGAGGAGAAACTTGCAGGACCTGATTGGCAAGTTGTTTTATGAAACGTCATCCTGATCTGTCACTCAGAAAACCGGAAGCAACTTCAGCTGCACGGGCAATGGGGTTTAATAAAACCGCTGTTTCAAAATTTTATGAAATTCTGGCCAGCTGTTTTGAAACCTACAAATTCCAACCAGGACGTATCTATAACGTTGATGAAATGGGACTAACATCTGTGCCTAAAACACAGTCTAAAGTTTTGGCCCAGAAAGGCAGGAGGCAGGTTGGTGCTCTGACGTCAGCAGAGCGAGGCAATTGGTAATGGCGGAGCTTTGTTTCTCAGCAGCCGGACATTATGTTCCACCATTATTGATATTCCCAAGAATAAGAATGAAGGAAGAACTTATCGAAGGTGCACCACCAGGGACAATTGCTATATGCCACCCTAGTGGCTGGATGCAAACAGAAATATTTTTAGAATGGATGCAGCACTTTACCAGTAACGCAAAACATTCGAAAGACGAACCAGTTCTTCTGTTGCTCGATGGACATGCAACACACGTCAAAAACTTGGCAGTTATTGACATTGCTCGTGACAATGGGATCATAATACTTTGCTTTCCGCCACATTGTACCCACAAGCTTCAGCCGTTAGACGTAAGCTTCATGCTCCTCTAAGCACTTTTTATGGACAGGAAGTGAAGACATGGCTCCTTAACCATCTAGGGAGAGTGGTAACGCAATATCAGATCGCCAAATGGTTTGGGTTGGCTTACATACGAGCAGCAACCATGCAAAATGCGATTTCCGGGTTTCAGAAGACCGGGATTTATCCACTAAATCCAAATACGTTCGGAGAAGAAGCATATGCTCCAGCAGACACAACAGAAAGAACTGCTGAAAAAGAGAGTGTAAATCCTGAAACAGATTGTGAGCCTCAACCTGGACAATCAGGTCTTGCAGTAACACCAAAGAAAGTTTCGTATAACTTTAGCGTTTCACCTCAAGATGTAATTCCAATTTCACACTGTGAAAGATATTTTCCAAACAGAAGAAGAGGCAAAACAGCCATCATTACAAGCTCCCCATACAGGAATGAACTGAGGGAAATGCAGAGGCCCTGCAAATAAACAAGTAAAAAGAAAATTGTTGACAAAACCCCGCAATCTGAACAAGAACAAAGTCGACATTCTAGTTCTTCCGATGAGGATAAAAATGAAACACCATGTCTCCTCTGTAAAGAACATTATTCTTCTACCAACAAGACAGATGAATGGGTTAGGTGTCGAAAATGGGCGCATGAAAGCTGTACCGGATGGGATAAAAATGAGCTGGACGAATTTGTATGTGTCCAATGCCTAAGAAGCAAAAAATGATAAGATTCGGTTTTACCCCATGGAGTATCCGGTTATACCCCATAGCTGGGGCAGAACCGTTTTTTTCCATGGTTCTATATTTGTGGAAGTAGATAAAAATGTTTCCTGAACACAGGCATTTATATACCGTAAGGTGGGGTTACTTTGCACCAGTTTTTAGGTTGTTGTTTTTTAGGAGCTTACGATATCTTGTGTTTAATTAATTTTTAAATTATTTCATTTTTGTTTGATTGTCAAAGATGTTCAAATTTAAGTTTTTAAGAGTTGATTCCTTGTTAGTGAAGTTTAAATAATTTTATCAGCCAATAAAAAGTGGTGCAAAGTATCCTCATATGATGAGGATACTTTGCACCACTCTGGTATTTACCTTGAAATGATTAGGAAAGAAGGATATGATGCAATGTTACACATTCATTAGTATAACTTTACACCAGGAAATATCTTAGAAACAATTTTACATGTCCTTATTACACAATATAAATAGAATATGTTTTTAACAACCTTGATGAGTCTTGAAGGGACAAATATTCAATTTCTGACCATGATTCAGAAGACCTAGTTGGGACTCTCTTTTTCTTGTTTTTTAGTTTTCTCTTAACTTTCTCTCAATTTGAATTCCCATTATTGTTGGATAAATTTGCTGCATTGCCCATTTCTTGATTTGTATCTCCACTTTTGAGCTGGTGCAAAATATCCCCAAATTGACTTCCTAAGTGTACCTGGTATTATTTTTCGCTATAACATATTGTAAACATATAATAGCTACATAACACTTATAAACTAGAGTTAATATGGCTACTAGTGACTAATAAAATAGTAACTTAAATAGTTATCAGTTAAATACGCAACTGTAGCAATAAAAGTTTGGAGCAAAATTGACAGATATTTACAGTTTCGAATAATGGCTGCATTGAAAGCAGACCATGGGGAAAAAAAATACCCACTTAATTGTTGTTCCAATGCCTGAAGCAAAATACTATAAATCGTTTTTACATAGTTCATCCGTTTACCCATAGTGCGGTAAATTTTTTTGTTTATTGTGGAAGTAATAAATAATGTTGAACACAGTATATAGGGTTCAAATATTGTAATAAATACTATTGTCCTTCTCTGTACAAAATTTCAGATTAAAATATTAATTTAACTATTTTTTTATGAATGTTTCCCCTTAGCGTCCCGGTATTACCCCTACTTCCCCTACAATGGAGGGTCTAACATGTCTGATAAAGTCAAAGGTGTGCAAGCTCGTATTAGGGAAAAACAACCTCTATATGCACTGTTCTTCTCACAAACTAAATCTGTCAATTTCTAAAGCATGTTCTTTAACAAGTGTAAGGAACGCTATTATTGCTGTGGTCGGTAACGTAACAAATGAATTAAGAAACGCCAGTAAACGAGCAGTTTTAATGAAAGCAAAAATACATTAACAATATCCTGAAGAAACAAAGTGCAAATTCAAAACGTTTTGTGAGACGCGTTGGGTAGAGCGACACAATGCATTTTTACAATTCTTACATGTTTATGATGCAGTTGTATGTTTCCTACAAGTATTTGATGTTGAAGCACAATCATCAAAGTCATCATTTTTACTCACCTCAGTTCTCAGATTTGTCTTTATTATAATTCTGCATATTGTTTTATTTATCTTCAGTCTAACAATCACGTTGTCTAGTCAGCTTTAAAACCCTTCATTAAACCTGAAAAACTGCTCTAATATGGTAGAAAGTGTTTTAGAGACATTGAAAGATTATCGGAATAACCCTTCTAAATATAGAAATTTATAATAAATCGGTGAATTTGTTTGAAAAACATAAAATTGACATCACTATGTCAAGGACCTTTCGGACACAAAATCATGGGCCAAATGTTGCTGCATCAAGTCCTGAGGAATATTATAGACAAAATGTTTACCTGCCATTTGTGGACTATCTTATTTTTGAATTGTCAACTAGATTTTCATCAGCTGGCAATGATAATATTATCACATTATATGGTTTAATACCAGTATTTGCCAACCAAGACAATTAACTTTTATTACAAGCAGCTCAAACATATGTTATTAGCCTATCCTGGAACTCCGTCAGAACTTCGTTGAGAGAATGACTTGTGGCAACAACGCTGGAAACATAAATCTAAGGCAGAGTGTCCATCTAGTGCAGTTGACAGCTTAGTGTATGCTTCAGATGCTTTTCACCCAAACATTAAAGTTCTCCACATTTTGTCTGGTCTTCCCGTGACTACTTGCACTAGTGAGAGATAATTTTCTACCCTAAGAAGGTTAAAGACATACTTAAGGTCAAATGTGAATGAGGAACGATTAAATGGATTAGCCATGTTAAATATTCATCCAAGCATAAGAGTTCATCCTGATGAAGATTTGGTTTACTCAAATGAATAACAGCAAAATGCAATTATTGCATTTATAAAATATGAGGTACGTTTGAACAATGTTTTGTATAGGTTTTCTAGTTATTATTATTACTGTTATTATTATAGTTATGATTGTTTATTATTATTATATTATTATTATTATTATTAGTAGTAGTAGTAATTACTGTTGTTATACAACACCTACTTGCTATTGACATTATATAATATTTAATTTTTGTGAATTTCTAGAGTTATTTATATTTATGTGACTACACTGAGAACTTGATCAGACAAAAAAAACTATCACAGTGCTAAATGCACTTTCAAACGTTTTAAAATATCCTTATTTTACCTAAATAATATGCTTACATTATTAGTAATTATGTTATTTATAATTATTATGACACCCCTTTGAACATTTTCTGGATCCGCGCGCTGCTTGTGCCTTGCCCACTGACTGACTTATGAAGGGCATTAAGGATTATATTTGAAGTAACATTTCTTATTTAAATTTTAGTTTTGTGGTTACAAAACCTACGAAAATTAAAATAAATGAATAGGTATCAGATCAAAACATTTATGATCCTCTCAAGAGTGAGATATTTGAATTTTATTTCAATTTTAACAGCTTTGATTATTATGACTTATAAATGGTTTGCTATATTTTAGTGTTGTTTCGTTAAGTTGGAAACAAGTGTGTTGATTCTACACAAAAGGGATCATTTTTATGTAAAATATGAGTATCGGTAAACCTATTACCCTGTAAGATCACAGAAATTATACAAATTTTGTCTTTTTAAAGCTAATTTTTTTTTAGATTTAGCCCAGAGGTTTTTTTTCTGACTACTACTGAGTACTACTTCTACACTAAGGAAATTTTGAGTTTATTTAAAGTAAGGCAAAAAAATAGATTTGAAATAATGACTTGAATCCATTTACAAATTAGGTACTTTAACTTGTTGGAAATGCAACTACTTCGAGGAATGAACTACACTATTTAATGTAGGAATAACATGGATTTGAAATCTCTGTGTATGCTCATAGTTAATTTTATTTTTAGTATAGACACCTTATAGTGCTCTAATAGTCAGTCATACATCAAACTATCTTAAGATGGCCTTATCAATAATGTCAGACCCAAGAATTTAACCGGGAACTTGTTGACATTGGTTGCACTGATAATTTTTATGTGATCTGTTAAGGGGACCCGGAATGCCCTATTCTGCCCATGTTAAATTGACATAATCTAAGGAACTTTTCTCATCGCCTATTAGAAATAAAAATTTAGATTTTTTTCTTTTGTGAAACTGTAATGATATTATAGAGTCCCAGTGCTACAGTGGACACTTAGTAAATTTTGTGCTCATTTTATTTGCTTAAAATATCGTAGTTAAGATTTGTAAATTAAATTTATTCAGGCTACATAGTTCCAGAATGTCAGGAGTTCATTGCTCTTATAAAGGACAACACCACAGGCTATGCTGAGAACATTTGTTCACGAGTCTCGGCTCACAACTAGTGTCGTCATCTGCGCATGCGCATACCCACATTAATGGACGTTATAAATGCGCACACAACCTACTACCTCCTTAGTGTTCTTTGTCTTGCTGGATGCTTGTTACCTCTAAGACACTTTTGTAGTGTCGTGTGCTATTTTCATTTATATTTTCTTGTGTAGTAAAGTGTTACTTTGTTCATTCGGACATTCACGTCTACGATTTACTTCATAACATTTCTAATAGGTTATGGGGCCAGGTGCGTGAACAAAATAAGTACAAGTTACGAATTAAAAATCGAACTGTGACTCACAGATCATAGCGTGTGTGAAACCGCCATTAACCACGATGAACACGAACACAGCAAGAATTTAATGGCTCAACAAACAAAACTACGACACGTGGAAACTGCAAATGCAGGCCGTGCTGGTGAAAAACAACATGTGGGAATTTGTTATCGGCATAAATACAAAACCGGAACCGGGCGATTACAACGAAAATGCCGCCAAGGTGCTAGAATGGGAAATAAACTATCAGAAGGCAAGATCGGACATAATCTTGTCAGTATCTCCAAACGAGCTTAACCAGGTAAAGAACTGTGACACGTCACGTGCCATGTGGACGAGGTTGCAAGAAATTTATCAGTCCCGAGGTCCGGCCCGGAAAGCAATACTTTGGAAGAGATTGACTTTACACAAGATGGCGGACGGTGGAGACATACGCGACCACCTGAACGAATTCTTCGACACCGTCGACAAGTTAAGTGACATGGACATCGACATACATCCAGATCAGTTAGCCATTATGTTGCTGTATAGTTTACCTTTCGACATTAGAAAATTTCAGGTGCATGATCGAGTCGCGTGACGAGTTACCAACGCCGGAGGGCCTACGCGCTAAGATCATCGAAGAAAACGATGCTCGAAAAACTAATACGCGTAGCGACCTGTCGGACGCCATGTTCATAAACAGAAGTGGTAAACAAAATTATTCAAAAAGAAAACCGGGCGAAAACAAAGGTGATTTCAAATTGCAAAAATCCGGAGATAAAGTGCGATGTTAAACTTGCAAAAACAAAAGAATATCGGAAACTAGAAACGTGTTTTCATTCTGCCGAGACACCGGCGCAAAACCATAGATGGTGTCTCGATAGTGGTGCTACGACTCATCTGTGCCACGATTTGGGCAATTTCCGCGAAATCAGCGTCGAGAAGTGCGGTACGTTAAATCTCACGAACAACTCGTCGACGGTAATCATCGGAAAAAGAATGTTACTGTTTACCGCCAATGTATCAGGCAACAATAAAAACGTCACAGTGACCGACCATCGCACGTGCCAGATCTGAGGACTAACCTCTTATCTGTCAGTAAGATTACCGACCGACGCTTTGATGTTATTTTTAAAGAAAAATGCGCGGAAGTAGTGAACTCGAACGGACAAGTCGAACTACATGCTGACAGAATTGGGGATCTATGCTATGTGCGCCAGTTTGAAGAAGACGCTCGTACCACATCCCATCCTCAAAAACAGGTTAGAGTTCCGCTCAAATTATTACACAGAAGATTCGGACACGCGAATATGAGACACATCATAAACGCTGTACGCAAAGAGGTCGTGACTGGAGTGCAACTCACACAAACAACGACTAAACCAGACTGTGATGTATGTTCGAAGGGAAAAATGTCGAGGACCGCGTTTCCTAAGAGGTCTGAACGAAAAACACAATTATTGGACCTCATCCACACCAACATATGCGGGCCGATGAGGACAAGTTCTCTAGGAGGTGCAAAGTACTACGTCGAGTTTATTGATGACTCCACGAGATGGTGTGAGGTGAGGTTCCTGAAGTTAAAGGCTGAGGTTTTCAACGCGACGGTGGAGTACATAGCTCTTGTAGAAAATCAGCAGGGCATAAAGGTCAAGTGCTTACAATCTGATAATGGTCGAGAGTACACAAACCTAGAGTTTGACCAATATTTGAAGAAGTAAGGGACCATCCTAAGACTGATTGTTCCTCATAACTCAGAACAAAATGGTGTAGCTGAAAGAAAAACCGTACACTTCTCGATGCAGCCCGATGTTTGTTAATGGAGTCCAAATTGCCAAATTCATTTTGGGCTGAGGCAATCAACACCTCAAACTACCTACGAAACCGCTCACCCACCAAAATCTTGAACGGTCTCACACCATTTGAGGCATGGATCGGTAAACCACCCAATATCTCACACTTGAGGGTATTTGGCAGTCGTGTCTTTTACCTCGATCAAGAACCTGGCAAGCTCGAGCAGCGGGGTCAGTAGGGAATTTTCCTTGGATACTCGGAGGAATCCAAAGTCTTCCGCAATTGGTCGTCGGAAAAGAGAAAGGTAATTATCAGCCGCGATGTAAAATTCGTAGAAGACGAGTTCAAGGACAACGATGATGCTGATGTTGACGGTTCGTAAACTTCAACAGATAACTGCTCAAAGCAATATCAACATCACGTGGACCTCGAACAAAGTCCTCCACAAGAGGAAGAAAATCTGACGTTGGCCTCAGACGACTCTTGAGCAAAAACAGGACTTTTGTGGCTTCGGTCCTGACTCAAGAGCCGCTCGTACCCATTGACGCTGTGGATGTCGAACACGACATTTCTTGCGAAGTGGATGACAACGACATCATCGAAGCTCAAACCCCACATCAGCCAAGAGGACGTGGACGACCAAAGGTTATAAGGACAGGCTCGAGGGGAAGGCCGAGGAAGATTTATCACCCCGGTGTCCCTGAACAAACTGAAATCGTCGAGGAGGTCGAGCAAACTTTCATCTCTGAAGTGCCAATGAATCAGGTAATGATGGGCCCTGATGCTTCAGAATGGTTCCAAGCTATTATAAGTGAGATGAATTCTGTTCTAAATAATAATACACGGAAGCTTGTCGATCAACCTGAACAAGGAATAGTCATTGAGTGCCGCATGGTATTGCGCAACAAATTACAACCCGATGGCACTATTGAGAAAAAGAAGGCAAGGTTGGTAGCACAAGGATTCAACCAACGACCTGGCATTCATTTTTCAGAGACTTTTGCACCCATGGCACGAATCGGATCCATTCGTCTCATGTTATCACTAGCAGCGCGATTCGGCATTGATGTCACTACAGCCTACTTGAATGGCGAACTTTAAGAAGAAATCCATATGGAGACTCCAAAAGATCATGAGAAGGTATTACAAAGCATCATACACTCAGAGGGTAATAGCTAGACCGGCAACAAGGCCAGGATCATGTTGAACGAATTCAGAAAAGGTAACAAGGTGTGTCTTTTGAAGAAGTCCCTATATGGGTTGCGCCAAGCGGGCAGGAGCTGGTACAACAAGCTGGATAAAATCCTTGAGAAACTTGGCACCTCTCCCACAAAATCTGATCCGTGTTTATTCCAAATCGGTTCAGGGGAAGACGCGACATTGATAGCGACATACGTATACGATATTCTAATTGCGTTTAAAGATCCAAAAACAATCGCTGACCTAGGATTGGAGCTGGGTAAGCATTTTGAGATAAAGGTTCTTGGTTACGCGAAGCGTTGTTTGGGCATTGAGATTGACCAGGGTGATGGGTACATCTCTTTACGACAGAGAGGTTATGTACGGGAACTTCTTGCTCTTTTTAACATGACCGACTGTACACCAGTAAGTACTCCTATCGACCCATGTGCAAAACTGAAGGGAAGTCAGGGACCAAATGAAGACGATAAGATCTCTTATCGTGAACTGGTAGGAGCTCTTACTTACCTGTCCACATCAACCTGGCCTGACATTGATTTCACTGTCAGCTACCTGGGTCAATTCAACAATTGTTATAGGGAAAGTCATTGGAAGACAGCCAAGCGGGTCCTCAGGTACCTGAAGGGGACACCTGATGTCGGACTAACCTACAAGACAGATCCTAAAAGATTTAAAGAGTTTGTAGACGCCGATTGGGGTAATTGCGCTGAGGATAGACGATCCTATACAGGCTATCTATTCATGTTCAATGGAAGCCCGATTTCTTGGGACTCTAGGAAACAAAGGATGGTGGCTTTGTTCACTACAGAAGCCGAGTATATGGCCTTATCAGAATGCGTAAAAGAGGCCATTTATATCCAACTTTTTATCCGTGAGTTGGGCCTTGACGAGTTGGCAGATCTAGCAATCTATTGTGATAACCAAAGCTCGCTGAGACTGGCCGAAAACACAATATTCCACTCCAAGAGCAAACACATTGACACCCGCTACCATTTTGTCAGGGACACGCTGCAGGACAAGTCTTTAACTGTGAGCCACATACAGACAGAGCATCAAGTAGCTGATTTTCTGACCATGGCTTTGACAAGATCAAAGCATTCTTGGTGCACACAATCCACTGGGATGGCTGCCATGACATGAGGATGTTATTTCTTCACGTGATCCTTGACTCGAGGGAAGTGTCAGGAGTCCTTTGCTCTGAGCAAGGACAACACCACAGGCTACACTGAGAACATTTGTTCACGAGTCTCGGCTCACAACTAGTGTCGTCATCTGCGCATGCGCATACCCACATTAATGGACGTTATGAATGCGCACACAACCTCCTACCTCCTTGGTGTTCTTTGTCTTGCTGGATGCTCGTTACCTCTAAGACCGTTATGTGGTTTCGTGTGCTATTTATATTGTCTTGTGTAGTAAAGTGTTACTTTGTTCATTCGGACATTCACATCTACGATTTACTTCATAACATTTCTAATACAGAAAAATATCAGCTTTCAAACTGCTTTAACAACTTTATCAAAGAATGAAACAAGAAATTAAAAAAAAAAAAATCAATTTGGCTTTATTTAGTAGTGGACATGGTAATTCTTGTAGTGGACACCCAGTATTGGACACCTTAAACTAAAATAGCAGATATGTGAAAATAATTGAAAATCAAAACTTGTAATCCCAAGTTTTTAATAGGTTAAATATATCTTTAAGAGTAAAAAAATTGTGTTGGTTGGTCAAATTGTTTGTCTTGTAAACATTGATTCCATTAGAAATAAGTCAAGGCCTTTCGAAGTTCAGTAAGCATTATGTACTTTAATTTTAAGTGTTTCTGTTATATGTTTATTGTGGTACATGTAAAACCAAATTAATGATTTTCTTTATCATAAAAAATCAATGTCATAACAGAACCCAAAATTTTAAAGTTTTCCACACCAGGGACAGGACATATAACATCATCTTCCCCTTTCATCCCCCCTGGGGGACGGGTTTTTTAGAATAGCCCCCGCAGTAACCCCCCTGCTTTTTCGTAAAACGACAAAAAGGGGGCTTCTGTGCGGGAAACTTTAAAAACCTCGTGTGGGAAAAAACCCTATCCTTTCTTTCCTTTCACATCATTTTTTTCCCCTTCCCCTTTCCCTTTTTTTTCCACCTTTTTTTTCCACCCTTTTCCCCCCCCCTTCGCTTTTCTACCCTTTTTCCCTTTTTTTTTTCCCTTTCCCCCAAACCTTTTCCTTTTTTTCCTGACGGGGCCCCTTTGGGGCCTTTCCGCGCCCTTTTGGAAACTCCCCGGGGAAATTCCTTTTTTTTTTTGGGGAAATCCATTTTGCCTTGAGCCCCCGAAGAAAGGGGGGCCGGGGTTGTAAAACCTTGATGGGGGGCCCCCTTAGGGAAAAAGGGTTTCCCCTACCTTGGAAAAAGCCCGGTTCGTTCATGGGGGGTCCCGGAACGGAAAAAATTTAGCATTTTTCCTTTTTTCCTTTTTTTCCCCCCCAATTTTTTTTTTGTTTTCGGGTGACCTCTTTTCCCGGCGTTTCCCCATAAATTGTCATTCAATCGAAAGGACCTTTTTCGCCCGGAAAAATTAACAGGGCCCTATTGGTAAAACCAAGGGGATAAAAACCGGGGTCTACATCCAGTATTTTTTTGCAGGTTGTCCCCCACCCAAAATTTAAAATTGTCAAAAAAAGGCTGACCCCTTACTGCCCGGCACCTACTGCCAAATTTCCCGGCATCTCACTCCCCCGGCCCCTCACGGGCCAATTAAAATAAAAAAGGGGGAAAAAAGGGGGTAAGGCCTCCACCCTTTTGATAAAAAGCCGGGAAGGGTGGGGCCCCCCCCCCCCCTTTCCCCTGGTGATGCCGATTTGAAAAAAAAACTAGATCTGAAACGTGTCCCCCATTTATCCCCGAAAGAGGGGATAAAGGGACCCCGCAAAATTTTGGGGGTTTTAAAAAATAAGGAAACTGCGGGGATGGCCCCAAATTAAAATTTCAACTATGAACACCCAAACCCCTCTTTTTTAAAAAGGCGATCCCCCCGAAATCCCGTTGGGGTTAATACAAAAATAACGGGGTAAAAAAAGGGGGGGACCCCCCAAAAATTTTTCCTCAAGTTTGAAAGGGGAGGGGCACTTTTTAAAAATGCCCCCTAAAAAGCGAAAGCAGGGGGAAATTTTTAATGAACCCTTTCCCCCCCCCAAAAGTTCCCCAAAGTGAAACCGAAAATTCCCAAAAAAGAATGGACAAAAAAAAAAGGGTTTTTATTTTTTTCCCCAAAAACATTTGCAACCCTCCCCTTTCCAAAGGGGGGGCCCGACGGGGTTTCCCCAGGGTTTTCAGGGCCGGCCAAAATGTCCCTAACCCTCCCCGGCCTTTGTTTTCCCGGCCGGGAAATTTGGGCAACGAATCAAAAGGGGGAAACCCAAAAACCTTTGGGGGAATTGTGACAGGGGCTCATAAAAAACCCCATGGGGATTTCCCCTAAAATACGGCGTAAACCTGCCCCCCCCTTTCCGCCTGGCCCCCGGGCCTGCCAAAATGGAAAAGAAAAAAGCCCGGAGATAAAAACTAAAAAGAAAACTCAAAATCCCCGGGAAACCCCAAGGGAATCATACCAAGTCAAGCTCCGGTTTTTCAAACTTCAAAAGGGGGTTGTCACAAAATAAAAACGCCCCCAACCCAAATTGCGCAAAAATCTTGCAAAGGAGCCAACCGCCCAAAGGCCAGGGTCCTTCTCGGACACTTATTTTTATCCCTCCCCAAAATTCGTGGGGGCCAAAATTTTTTTTAAAGGGGGCCCAAAAACCCCACAACGGTCGTCTCCCCCCCCATACCACCGGGAAACCCTCCTCGGGAAACCCCCCCCGGCCCCCCCGGGGCCCCCGGGGGGAAACCCCCCCGACCCCCGCCTGGGGGGAAACCCCCCCCCCCGGGCCCGCCTGGGGGCATTAAAAAAAAGGGGGGGGGGGGGCCGTTGTTGACCTCTAAAAACCCCCCCCCGGGTTCCCCGGAGGGGGGCCCGATTTGCGGAACGGGTGAGGCCCCACTGGTGCCTTTGAAGAAGGCCACGGGGAACCACCGAAAAAATTTTTATTAAAAAAGGGGTTGGGAAGGTTTTTAAAGCCTTCGAAAAGGGAAACCCCGATTACCCTTTCTCCCAAAAAACCAAAGGGCCTCCCTGAAGAGGGGGAAAACAGGAAAAAAGGGGAAAAGGAAGAGGGCCAAAAAAGGGGCCTAAAAAAAATTTTTTTTTTTTAAAAAGGAAATTAAAATGGTTGCGGGGATAACAAATTTTTCTACTAAAAACTTTTTCGAAACACAAGGGAAATTTTGTGGGGGGTTTTTCTACTCATAAGGGGAAAAAAAACAAAAATTTTCCCTTCCCCCCCCCCTTTCCCATCTTGTGTTTTGCAAAAAAAACCCATTTCCGCCCGGGGGGAAAAACCCCCGGGGGTTTTTGTTGGGGGGTTTCCCTTTGTATCCCCGGGACAAGCCTTTCTTTGATCGGGCAAGGGGGGTGGGGCCAAAATAGGGGCACAAGAACTAATAAAAAAAGAATTTAAATTGTTTTCTGATCTCCAATTTTAACGTGCAGATCCCCCTTCCAAAGGGAGGTAACCTTGCTCCCCTTCAAACCCCCCCCCCGGGGAAGGCTGTTTCCAAGGGGAAAAACAGAGGCCCCTTTTTTTAACAACTTTCCCCCCCCAAAAACATCTTGGGGGATTTTAAAACGCACAAACCCCGGGTTTGGGGGTCAAATTTTTTAACAGACCCCCGCGGGGAGGGGTGGGAAAATTTTCTTGTGGGGGGAAACCCCGGTTTTAAAAATAAACCCCCGGGGGAAAAAACATTCCCAAAACCTTTTTTAAGGGGTTGTTTCCTCTGCCATTGACCTACTATATTAGGGGGGGGGTTTTGCTCTCATTTCCCCCTTTTTTGGGAGGTTCCCCCTGGGAATTTTGGGGAAAGCGATCATTTTTCCAATTTTTTCTTTAAAAAAAACCAAAAGATCCCCCGGCAGCACGGTTCCCCCCCAAAGGGGTTTTTAAACGGCAAAAGGGGAAAAATTTTCCGCGACCCGGCCGTATTCGACAAACCCCCCCATTCCCCCCCCCCCGGGGGTCATGTTAAGGCTGGGAAATTTTCACTTCGCGGCCATGGGCGGGGGCGAGGGAAACCCACCCCAAAAACCCTCCCAAAACCCCCCAAAACCGCCCTTTTTCCCCCGGTGGAACGGGGGATGCCGGTTGCTTTTTTAAAAAACCCGGGTCGAAGAGCCCGCGTACTTTAATCGAGGGGCCAACTTCGGAAATCGGGGTCTTTCCGGATTTATGCTAGAGCCGCCGTATTATTCGAGAAAGCAAAAGAGTCTTGGAGAATTTTTTTTTTCTACCTTATATTTCCACCCCACAACCAGGTTTGGATCCAATTTGTAAAAAACGTATAGCAAAATACCATTTAAATATACCCGCACTCATTCTAACGTTCACTTGTCTCCTCCCCATGAGGTCGCCAATTATTGGCTCGATGTTCGCCCCATTTTTTAGCACTGCGAGCTACTCTAACGATTCGTGGGCATAAGCGAGCATCGAGCGCCTTACATTTATTTTGGCCAAAGCGGGGGGGGGATTTTAATCCCCCCTTTTCTAAAGAGGGAAATTACCTATGCCCGTCCCAGGGGGGGCAATACAATTTTTGGCCCGATGATACCCTTACAATGTTCGCCAAAAAGTCCCCTGCGGGCGGGCGTTCCCCCTTTTTGACCTCTACAAAAGTGTTTGGGAATCTCCCCAATTCCCCCAAAACTGTGGAGACAAGCAACGTTATCCCAAAAAATAAAATTTTCAAGGATAAATTAGAGCCAAATAGTTATAGATCGATACCCTTAATAGTTGTGTAGGAAAATATTAGATAAAAAAAAACAATAAAAGATTTATTTTGGGATCAAAAACCCGCAACTACTATCCAATGCAATGTCTTTCGCCGTAACCGATCCACGGTGGATCACCTTTTTTCCCTTGAACAGCACTCGTGACGTTTTTTTCCCCATAAACGCACCTCTTTGGCTGTCTTTCGATCTGGGGAAAGGTACGAACACCACCTGGCGGTACGGGGTTTTGAAAACACTTTTTAATTGGGTTCCGGGAAACCTTCCTTTTTTTATATCAATTTTATTCCGATAGACACTTTCGGGGGAAGGTTAAATAACACCTTTTTCCAAATGGGTTTTTTTCAAAAAATGGGGGTGCCTCAGGGATATTCTGAGTTCGTTTTTCGCTATCGCGATAAAAAGTATTGGGACAACGGCGCTCACCTGTTTTGTTCATTCCCCTTTGTGGATGACTACGCAAATTTTTTGCATTTTCACAATCTCCCAGGGGTGAACACGATACAACGTGTTAACAAACTTTTGGCGTGGCATCGCGTAATGGGTTTCGTTTTCTGCAGCCAAAAGACGGTCGTACTTCCCTAGATTTCGCGGAATACACCAGCCCCCCAAAATTTTTTTGAACCACGCCGTTTTCCATCCAGAAACCCTAAATTTTTTGGGGCTTTTATTTATTTTAAAATTTAATTTGGGATCCCCCCATCAAAGATTGAAAGCGAGGTCTATAAAAGACTAAACCCCGCTCAAAAGGGTTTTTCGGGCGGTCCTGGGGGCGGATGGGAAAACCCATGCCCTCTAAACCCTTTTGGAATCAAAAAATTGATTCGGCAGTTTTTTTTTGGGTTTCCCTAGACCCTCGGGGTTTTTTAAAATGCTCGATAGCTCCCCATGCTGGCATTCGACGGCTACTGGTCTTTTCGTACATCCATCGAGCATCTGTGCCCACGCGGGGAGCCCCCCCTTTTTTACCCGGGGGTCTTACCTCCTGGCTCTTACGTGTCCAAACCCGCACTGATGCCAGAGCATTTCCTACCGCCCTGTTTTTATCCCCCCAACCGTGTCTTGAGAAACCAAAAGCGAATACAAAGGGCCCTTGGGATCCGGGTGCATGGTTTTGACACGTGGTGGGATAGGGGTGCCAAAGGGTATCCCCATATCACCAGGTCGAGTTTTCCCCCTGGAAAAACGCCCTTTGAAATCCATTTTGATCTTCCAAGTTCCCTAAAGCGACCCCCCAAACTTGTATATGTGAGGGCCTTTTAATTATCCTCTCCACTCGCTTTTACGGGTTTACGAATTACACTGATGGCTTAAATCTGGGCCTCCGTTTATGTGCTTTTGTTGTGGAAGGATCCAATTTTAAAAATTTTTTTTTTTCCTAAAGAAACCAGTGTTTTTACGGCTGAATTGTATGCCATTTTTAAAACTTTGTGTTTTTTTTTATCGTAATAGTCACCTTTGTTCCCTGCACGGGTTCCATGAGTCCTGTTGGGTTGTCCACCTTTATTTTTGGAAACCCCTCGTGCAGATGATACATGACAAATTTTAAAAAATATTCATTTAAACAAAGGCTCGTTTGCGGATTCCGGTCACGCTGGTCTTCCGGGAATGAATGGGGGACCAGGCACCAAGGAGGGGAGCACGCCCCTCCGGAGGCGAGCTGGGTGTCATGTTTTTGATCTAAAGGTTATGTTCGGGCGTGGAGGTTTCCACCTGCACGGCAGTGGGTCTCACCCCCGCTCAGAAAAAAGTGCGGCCCTCAGGACGGGTTTTTCGCGATGGCCCTCTTCATACGAAAGTTAGGGAGAGAGGAGGTCACGTGACGGAAACCCCCGTCGGGGATACATTTCTAACCCACGGATTTTTACTCAGGGGGATCCACCCCCTGTGTAATTTTGCGATGCTCCCCTTAGTGTCACCACATTTTGGGGTGTCGCAGATATCCCCTATTCGCCTGGCCCTTGATTTTAAAGGTGACCTTTGTTTTTTTTTCGCGACACGCTGAAGGAGTTATTTTTTTCTCCATTTTTACCCAGGCGAAACTTTTTTGCGTCATTTGAGACACTTTTAAAAGTGGGTCTCTGGGTTTTTCCATATTGAACCTTTTTTAAAATTTTAGTATCTTTTAAAGTGTTTGTCTTGTCGTTTTAAACCATTTTTAAAAACTTTAATAAAATAAATATTTTAAATGTTGTTTTGTCTTTTTAACAAAAATTTTTTTAATATTTTTTTTTTTTTTTATTAGAGTGATACACCTGTGGTTTTTTTTTTTTCAGGTTTTACTCAATTGTATTTAGCCATTTTTACACTCCTTGGAGGTTTTCAGGGGGTGAAGATTATATCCTTTCCCCCAGGGGTTTTTTTATGTTTTAAAATATTTTTAAGGCCCAAAAAACCTCGAGTGTCGATGGCCCCTAAACCACAAAAATAAATAATAATAATAAATTCACTTTCATCTAAACCAAATGCCCAATATGTGTTGGCACATTTAAAGTGATAGTACATTACATTATCACATCAACCCACTTCCGGTGTAATTTCCTTTTCTTTTCCTCATTAAAGCTGCTTTTACAATATTTTACATATCCAATATTCTTCCTTTTTCTTGGGGGGGGGGGGAGAAGGGGAGGGGAGAACAACAGATCGATTTGGCTTAGTTTTTTTTCCCATTTCAACATCTTGAAAATACTTTTTTCCATTTTCCAGCTGATACAACAGCAGGAAATGAGCAAACTCATCAAAATCGCATGCCAACTAATTTTCACAATTTTCCAAAAATGTAAAAACGTCATTTTTGCAAATCATTAAAGCTTCCAAATTCAACACTGTTATCATAGTTCTTTGAAATGAGTATACATTTGTTGCTCATATTGTTAAATTGATTATATAAATTACTTAATTACTAATTATTACAAATATATTACTATACTGTGCTAGAGCTACAAGAAGGTACATTGTTTGAATCTTGAAGAGCAACAATTTTATTTTTGCCTATATTATTTCTTTTTTTGCCCACTGCCCAAAAACCCAGGACGCTACTAATAATGAATGAACACACAAAATATAAGTGATACTCATTAAAATATCTGAAAAATTAAAATAAACACCACTCGTCACTATAGTAAACAACAAAATTGTACGTAAATCTTATCAACAAGGATTGACAAATGTGAAAATTTAATTTACAATAATAATTAGTTAAATAAAACGACCAATCATGTATAGTAATAAGTTATATTCTAGTAGTTCCCATGGCAAGAATATAATATGCTTAACTAGATAAATGGGAAATAATTAAAATAAATGTTTAAAAAAACATGTTCATAGAGGTTATTAAAAAGCAATTTATAATTATTTTATTTTTTTAAATAATTTCTAGTTAAGATATCTTCACATATAATATAGCATGTTAAAGAAAAAATAATAAAAATATTCATTATATTTAATGAGCTAAAAAAAACAATTGTTTTAATTGCTTTTCGGTCCCCTTAAATCATATATAAAATATTCAAATTATTCTATTTACTATTCCCTTTGTATTGTTTGATAAGCTACACATATCCCAAAACTCAAAAGTAACTCAAGTTTTTGTTTGTGTGAACATCCCTAAGCGGATAGTACAATGTATAATCGTACAACATTCAACATAAAATTCAAATATAATCAATTTTTGCTGGTAGCACCTATATAAAAAATACATTGATAGAATTAAAAACATGCCTATGTTAAATTATTGTTAAATGTAACTTACATAGTCAGAATTTTTAATTCGTATGTTGAATACTCTGTTGCTCCAATTTGTTATAAAAACCTCAATTCATTTCTAATTTGACTGAACCAATGCCAAGTGTAAAGTCTTGGTCCACCCAAAAAATACCGGAAAAAAAAACTACTGTGCATACACTAAGAGGAAGAAAACCACTACACTATTATTTTAACAAGTATAGCCTATAATGTAGAGGGTTAAAAAATGTCCTGCATCAGACACATATCATGGGACCAAAGGACTCTCTCATTTCATACTTTTACAAATGTGGACTCTTATTATGATTTGTGACATCATAGCCCATGAAAATATAATCCTAGAGCTACCATGGAAACACAAAGAGGTGTGCCTAGTTTTAATCGCTTTGAACGCTCAGCAAAGACAGCGTTTTTCAATTTGTGCTGGCTCTTAAGAGGATTCTTATGCGTAACTTGTACCAGCGCAAGACGAGGTGCTAAAAAAAAGAAGAAAAAAAAGCGGGCACTCTACATTTTCAAGGTTTGTAATACCCACATCCCACATACCTACGGTGACCATACATATGTTTTTTGCAGTACAGTACTGTTTTTTTGGATGATGTCCTGCTGTCCTACAAGCATGCGATAGTACACAAAAGGTACTGTTTTTTTAAAACCAAGTATTCCAAAAATACTTTTTTTTGAAGTAAGGGAAAAAAATTTTTTGAATTGAACAGCGCCACGAAAGGGAAATCATCCTTGAGCTTTTGGGGCAAACCCTAAACACATTTGCTGCGCTCTCTCAAACCCAATTTGGGAACTTTTTTATTAGCTCGTGTGATAAAACCAAACCTACCATTTTTCATGTCTTCCCCCTCCCCCTTTTTTCAGTCTTATTTGTTTTCTTTGTCTTCAGTTGTCTCGCAAGTCCGTGAGGTGTGTTGGGGTATCTTAATTTTAAATAAAAAATTTAAAAGCTATTTTTACCAAAGTGTTGTGAGATGGGGCAGCACGCAAAAAATTTTCATTTAATTCTCTTTGCCAAATACCCTTTCATCAAACTATAAAACATGAAAACCCCTCACAGTTTTTTTGTAAAACTGGTAGAGGTAAGTTGACCAAAGCAATAGTGGTCGCACAACATTGTGGGCTTTGAAGCAAGCAAACACTTACTAGCAAAAAATCAGCCACATCAGTAGTACTAAGCAAGTTCTTTAAAAAAAAGTTTAATTCTGAAAATTTTTTTTTGGGGCCAAAGAGGGTACTTTTGCAATCAACAATTAAAACAAACAGATTTTTGTTCCCCTTTACTGTACGTCGAACTGGTAGCAGGATGTTTAACCCCAAGTTCTCCCTCACCCCATAAAACGGGAAACAATTGTAAAAAGTTTCAGCAAGGGGGGCCCCAAAGATTTAATATTTGGGTTTTGAACAAAAGCTATTTTCAAGTTATGATTGATTCTTTCCCAAACCCCCAACATTAAGTAGTGCCATTGTTGTACAATTTGACTGTACCCAGGGGAAAAAATCAAGCTTTTGGAACTGAAAGACCTCCTGGGGAAACATCCGAGCAGTTACATAGCTAGGTTTACTCTGCCCGTTTTTTATTAAATTTAGTGGAAAATGTGTTGGGCTTTCTGCAAAATACCAACACAAATTTTTGGGCCCAATCGAAGGGGAGAAACAAACCTTTCAAAAAGTCAACAACTCTTGTGCAAAAGCGGGGTTTGGCGTAGGCGTTTTGCACATGTGATAAAAAACTGCATTCAGAATCAAAGACTTTTTTAGATACATTAAGTGTAGTTTTTCAAATTTTTAAACATTTTTATCCAAACTGTCCGTGTAAGTACATGAAAACTTTTTGGAGTCTGTCGAAATGGAGAAAAAGAAGATGTATTTTTTTCAAAGACTCATTCCTCTCTTTTATGCACGTGGGGCGTATTCTCTTAAATTTTGAAAACCTTTGAAGGAGTATTACCCAAATTTTCCTTTTCCCAAAATATTTAAACATTTTTTTGAAAACCCTTGGGTGAAGCATGTTGGTTTTGTTTCAATGTTTTCTTTATTTTAGAGGCAATTTTTTTATATTGAAGGGGGATAATAAGTGTCAACGATGCGCACTAGAATATTTTGAGCTGCTTTAAATTGAAAAGTAGGGAAATTTTCTGTATTTTGCCAATGAAAGTAAGAAGCTTCTTAGAGCATTGAAACAGTCAGCGAGTAAATTCAGAAGGGATTTTTCTCAGAAGCTAAGGCTTTCACTGGTTGCATTAAATATTTGTAAAAATGGACTGCTAACTGCAACAGTTAAAACTTTTTAAATGGGTCAGATTACATGAGCTTTTTAGGGGGAGAAGGTGCGGGCTTCGTATAGCTTTCAAAGGCCTTTGGGCTCTACTGTAATGAAAGTTTGCTTTTTGACGAAATTACAGCGTTAACAAACTTCTTTTTTGGTGACAAAATTACTGAGGGGAATTTTGGAAAAAATTCCTATTAAAAACCAGGGGGTTTGGGAAAAGTGTTTACTTTTTAAAAACAAAAAGTTCAACCCTTAAAAACCGCGTTTGTATTGAGTTTATTTTTTGCCTGCCTGCCACGATTCTTCATTGGAGACTTTTTTCAAAAAAAAATAATACTGGGGAGTAAAAAACCCAAATGAGTTTTGGGGCTTAAAAGCTGCGATGCAGGTTTACACAAATTTTGACAAAAACCTGATGGAATGTTCCCAAATATCGAAATCAAAGAAAGCTTCTAAAAGCAATTCATAGCTAATAAAATGAAGGGTAGATTATGAAGAAAAAGGCCGGGCACAAGTAGTTCCTAAATTTTTTTTTTTTAAAAATTCATTTTCCTTTATTAAATTTTTTTAAGTACTGGTGCCCTATTTTTTTTATTTACCAAATGGGTTGTACACTATTAGTCCTAAAATTTTTATTTTTCAAAATTATTTTTTTAGAAGTTTTAGGGACAAGTATTAAATTAAAAAAATACTATGTACACAATAATAAAACCAATCTAATATTTGATTAATAGTTTTTACTTTATGAACTCGATCTAAACTAGTATTTAAAATGAATTTTTAATAAATGGTTTATTTTTAAACTATTTTTAATTTTTCTATTTCTTTTATTTTTATTTTTTCACTCTAACATATTTATCAGGCACGTCGCACACCCTCTAAACCCCCCCGTTAGTAAAATATTTTAATTCTGCTTTATCTAAAAAAAAATATGGTCACCGTACACATACCCCCTAAAGAAAAAAACAAAATAATAATTTGATAAAAATTTGATTGGGTACGAAAATTTTGGGCATAGGGGGAAAAGGAGACCATTGATATAGGGGGGGTTTGACCCACATTTTTAATTTGGGGCAAAAAAAACTGTCTAGTTGTCTTTTTTTTCACTCACAAGTAATAAAAAAAGGGAGCCTATTTTTCTACGTTTGTTAGGCAAGATGACTGTTTTGTTTGAGTGGTGAACATTTCCAGATTTTTAGCAGATTTCATGTAATATTTCTTCATATTCTGAAGCCAATACTTTTTTGTACTGGCTTTATTTAATAGGTGTTGATGTTTCAAAGAAAGTACATTTTTTTGGATTAAATGACAATTATAAAGTTAGTTAACCTTCGCCATGAGATCCACATAGGTTGAAAACAAAATGGACCCTAAGGGGGCATTGATCCCACTACAGCTGTGGGGGGCTTGGCCATATGGTCAGCCTCCCTTATTTTATTTTATAACCTAGCTTCAATTTAACTAAATTTTTTTCCCTCACAATAAAAAAGGGGTCACTTTTAAATTAAATGGGGCTTTTTTAAACTTTAATTAAAATCTAGCAAACTCATATAGCTCTTTTTTTCCAAATGCCTTCTTTGGAAGGCCCCAAGGAAGATGGGAAAAAAAGGGCCAAACATTCCCGAAACAGATGTTGCAGATATTTTCGTGTTTGCAAAATAACATGTTCGGCTTTAGCAAAAATTTTAAAAAGACAGGAAACATTAGAGCTTATTTGAAAGTATCCCGGGGAAGGAAAATAAAAATCAGTTTATTGACCCCCAATTATAACACCGGTCAAATTTTTAATGACAAATTGGAAAGCCTATTGGCAGAGTACTTAAAAAAGGCCGCCAAACTACACTATGGGTTTTAAACCAAAAAAAATTTTTTGAATTTTTTTTCCAAAACGGGGAAGCAAACAACATCAAACTGCCCTTAAAAAGGTATAAAAAAGGGAAAAAACTTCTATGATTGGTACATGGGTTCATGCACAGGGATGACGCTTCTTTTCGCAAACCAAGCACCACCCATAAGGGCCCCAACATTTAATAAAAAATACTGTTGGTGAATTTTTCAACAATCTTAAAACCGTGTAACTAAATACAAATTTTTAACCTCAGCAATAACAATATTGGAACTGGGGTAAACTATGTTCATACTCCTAAAAAGTGATCCAGAAAAGGGGGCAAAAGAGGTTTCCAAAAACACATCCGGGAAAAGGCACGCGATAACTTGTGCTGTGCCATTTCAGCAATTGGAGCTGCAATACCTCCATTTTTTGTCTTTCCCAGAGTTCGGGTTTTCGAACAAAGACAAAAAAGGGGTGCCCCTGTT
>JBCFYV010003523.1:0-74186 GCA_039000515.1 Timema cristinae | reverse complement strand
ACGTTTAACCAAAAAAGTGGTCAGAATTACACCATTTTTACAGTAACCAACAACTTTACGGGTAGCTTTGAATTCATATGGTCCAGCCTGAAATGTTTTCTGATGTATTACGGAAATTGGGTTTGGCATGTATATGCTCATGAACTTCATTGGAGCTATTGCACACAATGTCTGGTAGTGGACTTGAAGAGCTGATGAACACACCTTTGGAGGTGTTTCTAAGATGTTGACTGGGAAGAAATTTCCGCAAAACCTCTGTGCACTACTTTGGTGACAGAAAAAGTTCTTAGACCAATACTAAAAAAAATGGACTAACTATGAAACATTTCTAATGGCTATTAATGAAAGAGGAAAATCACAGAACTGCCAGATTATTAGTTGACAACCATGTCAAACCTGTTATTATAGCCATGCGTTTGTACGAGCTGAAAGAGAAGGAGATTGAGTTCTGCACCTACATGCTACAAGAAGAATGATACCATAATTTCTCGCCTGAAACCTTGTTAATTATTCCAGATATGGAAGCTATTATATAACATCAATGGAGGTTGCCAAAGGAGGTTCTGGAACAGTTTATGAATGAGAACATGTAATGAGCATCAACCAGGTATATTTTTTGCCTTATGGTCTGATATGTATATAGAATCTACTTTCATGAAGTATGGTCATGGAGGATTAATAGGAATAACACAAAACCTTATTTTACATATTTCAAGCCGCCTAGTCAACGATTTGGACAATATAAGAGAAGTGGCCAAAGCAAAGCAATTTTGGAGCATAAAGAAGAAACGTCATCAATAATTCACCACGACATGCTGGACAGAGTGAAGATCCGAGAAAAATTCGAAATGTGCATTAACCCTCTGAGTAAATAAAATGAAAAAACATACCCTTGTCAATATTGGATCTTGGATGACAGCGTTATCAAATGTAAACGTGGATTCTTGAATTCAATTGGGTATAGAGTAAACAAAGTTGTATGAAACGCATTAATCATCTGCTTCGGAGAGAAAAACTGATAACAGTATACACCATAAAAGATAATTTCAAAACACATCAAGATCGTGGCGTAAAAGTATAGACACTGAATTGATTTACTCACGTGCTATGATAATGCGGATGACACGTGACATGAGCGAGGAAGATATCATGAGATTTGAACTACAATCTCTATTCAATCAAAATGGTGATACTCGAATCCCAAAAACAAAATCTACATTGAAATTATAATCATCTGCCAGACTTAAAGTTATGGAGGAAATACTAGTAATGCAATATTCATCGATGGTTGTGCAATAATGTAAGAAAATCCTATGGCACAAAACACGGAAATATTGGATCATAACTGAATGGATTCAAAGCCTACATATGGAAGATACTTGAAGATGGCGATATATATTTAGTGTTTGACCGATACTTCGATTTCAGTTTCAAAAGTGGAACACCTATATTAAGGGTAATTATTATAACGTCATCACATACTTACATTGGACATACCTTTACCCCACAACAGTTAGTTTTGACTGTAACATCTAATAAAAACAGCTTATTGACATTATATGCAACCACCTAGTAGACAAAGCTGCAAGTCTTCATCCTACAAGAAATACGCTGGTCATAACATCATCCAATCCAATACCAACTCAAGTATACAAGTGTGTAGTATCTCAATTAGAAGATGTTGAGACTCATCATGAAGAGGTGGATGTGATTCTCACTTCACAGGCAATGATGACAGCCATGGAGAAGGGGGTGAATTTTACAGTTACAGTAGTTTCGGATGACACAGATGTATTTCTGCTATTAATGTACCACTAATGCACTTAATAAGCTAATATGTGTCTTTATAACGGAAGCTATACAAGTACATAAAACATATATAGACATCAAAGCAAAACCTTTTGGTATTGTTAATCATTATTGGCAGCACACGCTCTATATGGTTGTGATGCAATTGCAGTATTATCTGGAAAAGGAAAGCTTAATGTTTTTAAGTTACTTAAATCTGTACATAAATTAAATAATCTAGGTGACGAAAATGCTATATAGACGAAATTATTCTTGAAGCAACACGATTTATAGGTATGTGTTATGGTATAAAGAACAGTACTTGCATGACACAAGCTCGGTTCGAAGTCTGGAAGGAGAAAATATCTGTTAGGAATGTGTCATCCATGCCCAAATATAAGATTCTCCCCCCCAACTGTTGAAGCGTTTCAAGTAAATGTTAACGCACAACACTACCAGGCAAGTGTTTGGAAGGAACTTTTATAAAGTATCCTTATTATTTGGACCTAACACATTGTGGTTGGACTAAAGACGATTCTTCGAAATCACTTATTGCAACACCGTTGCCACCAGGAAAAGAAGTAGCACCAAATAACTTTTAAATATGATTATCTGTAATTATACTGCAGATAGGATGTGTCTTACCCGGTGTAAATGTGCAACTGTTAATCTTTCAAGCACAGGGTTTTGCCAATGCTCTGAAAAATGAAGAGTGTTTAAATTGATGTGCGAAGAAAAACTCAAACGATTGACAGTGAAGATGATGAGATGATGCCTCTGACGTGATCAAGATATAATCTCATTCTCATTGTAAATATTTTTCTGAATATCATTTTTGTTAAATTAACGGTGTAATATATGAAAATTGTAAATGTTAAAACAGTAAATATTCATTTCGATGACTCCATAAGGCATATTACACTCATTTAGATGAAATCCAGATGTTTAGAGCTTTCATTTGATACCAACCATGGACAATATTAGTGTAAACTAATCAACACCCTAACAACAGATATGATTTATAGACCTCCATGTTGATGATGTCATATTTAAAAAGCGCTCAAGGGTTTGAACCATATACCTGACATTCAGTTTCAGCACCCTTTTTCTATATAGGAATCATCAAAATATATTGTATATACTGAGATTTTGAGTTAGAGTGGTTTGGCCCCAACTATAATTATTTAATAAGCAATTTATAGTAATTAAAACAAGTATCGGTGGGTAGTGGGCTTAACGTCACACTCATTTGTTTGTTTTTTTGGGACGGGGAGAACGGGATTCAAATTTTGGCCGGTGTACAGTGGGTGACATTTCCTAAATATTCTTCACTTCTCCCTCCAAGTCTGCCTACCTGACCACTGCAATTAAATTCAGAAAGCAATGGTATAGTGAAAAAATAGTTGAACACTAAGATTTTAGTGCTTGTAGGTGATAAAGATGTCGTGATGGTCCAAAGGACAAAAATTTGGGTCAAATCATGCGAAAAGGTCGGAAATTACTGCTCTAATATATTTTATTTATAATAATATCCTTACAATTTAAAGATGATTCAATGTGTTTAGATACCCGTCACCCCTTACTCCAGTGTACAGATATAATTTTGTAAAGAGAAAATATATTTCACATTACCAATGTTTTATACGCATTTGCAAGCAATTATTGTAGTTGGCATGCTTATTAAAAATAAAATTCTTTTTAAGTTATTATTTATTTTCTCTAGTCCCCATACAATTTAAAAGAATAATTCAAAGTTTGTGGTTCAAACTTTTCTATAATATTTGAATTGTGTGCGTGCTATTATCCTAAGATACGAGCGCTTTTTGATTTCAATGCTTATCACTGAAACTAAAGAGTAACCAGACCCGTATATCTCAGGCCTTGGTTTAAGCCAGCATTTTTTAATAGATATGAAGCGCGGATTCTCAGATAAACACAAGAGAAAGATGAATGAGATTGGAATGAGATTTCTAATAAATGCATGTGGAAAAATTCGTATGGAAAGAGTCATTGAATAGGTGCTGAAGGAGTGCAGTTTGAAAGGAAATCCCAATATCTAAATGTGAATTACATTGATTTGGGCATGTTGAGAGGATGAGTGTGGCTCTAGTGACGAAGCAAATATTTATGGAAAAGGTGTGTGATCAAAAGGAATAGTTAGACCATGTGAATACATCTTTTAGACGAATATGTGAAAAAGAAAAACAATCAGTTTTAAGAATAAAAGTGCATGTTGACTCGGTGTATGGATGTTGAAGAGGGAATATGCTTGAGAGGGAAGTGTAGAGAAAGTTAGTGAATATGGAAGAATTGAGTTGTGGTTTTTTGAGCTATGGTATAGTTTATTGCCTACTCCGTAAGGGAACAGCGTGATTATGTATGTATGGATATATTTATATTGTCCCTTATGTGAATAATAAGTTAAAATAATGAAACCATTTTATTTATTTATGGGTATAATATAAACAAAAAATATTTGGTCACACTTATAAAAATTAGTGAACAATGATTTGTAGTACCGAATTACAAGAATAGTATGGTTTAAATGTACATTAGTACTCGACCCGAAGGTCGGTAGTGTCCTCAACAGTTCCACCGTCATTTGTTAAACCTAAGTAGCACTGAAGTTATAGAAATTTAGGTGTGATTTTGTTTCCTGTTGCTTTCCTCACTGAACCACAAGGTACTGTTGCACACCAGTTTGTTAGCCCACCAAAATGCATTCACCAACAGATAATAAAAAGCAACGCCTTCACTCCATTCATCACAGGTACTAGCTGTCTGTATATGAGTGTTATTACCGGTATCGTTCAAACCTCTACTACTTTCATAATTATCCGAATCATAAGTGAGACTGAGACAGATAGATGAACCGAACAACATCATCTAGCCCATACCAGAATATACAGGATGTGTCTCTCGGAAATAAAACACTTACTATGTGAAATATAAATGAGTGTGAAACATGAACGGAACGGTTATCTATTTCATGACAAGCCTACTTTTCAAGGGCCAAGGTATGTTTTACATTATCCAAACGTGACTTTACAATCATGAGTTAATTAAAATATTCGTGTTCAGCCTCAGTGATTCAACCTGTATAGTGCATTTTAAACACTATATTGACCAGAAATGGATATTAAAACAATATAATATTTTAACTAACCCTAAAATTAATTAACTTAATTAAAACCCTGACCTCTATGTCACCATCAAATAATACCATTATAATTTAACGCCCTGTTCAACGTTCTCACTGACTGGTTATTTACTCGCTAGCATTGAATCTATGTTGCATAGTATTTAGTGCTTGAGTCTTGTTATTCTCTGTATTTTAGATTATACACCATATAGTTTTATAATTACGTTATTTTTATTAAATTAATTATTTGTAACAATACAGAGTATCGTCATTGTAAAAAAGGGAGTTCAACACGACTGAAAGATAAACAAAACTGACTATTTACTGCAAGAAGTAATATCGAAACTTCAAGTGTCTAAACCTACACACACTTACCCCGTGTTCACTCAATACTTCACACCCGCCTTATCTAATTTCAGCCGTTATTATCTTTACGGAGCTGGCATATCTCTAATAACGGCATTGTGTTGCATAGAATACTCTATAATTCATCCATTACTTGGTTGAGATAAGAGGTTTGGACTTGATAATTTGAGAGGAGATTTAGTACCTTAAGGGAGGGTTTACAAAGGTAAGTTCATTAAGATAAAAAAAATTGCCCATGTCAATGGTAACGTGAGATGAACGTCAAAACGTCGATTGGCCAGGGACGGGAATGTTGGTTTCGAATCCCGACCAGGTGTAACTGAAAGTCGTGTCTTCAAAGACTACACCCTCTCCTTCCACGTACGTGTGGGTATATTTCTTCTGAATTTAGCCTTTCTTCGCCTGATACACTAATTGTGAGTTTGAATTTTTTACAAGCTTACCAACACTCACCCGAAGGAAGATAAGGAACAATATTATTTATTTATTTAAGGTACTTAACGTGCACGGTACTTCCTGAAATACTGATTATATCAGTACACGAGAATTTTCTATAAACGAGAGTGGAAGGGCCTTTCGATTTTGCCGGAAAGGTATATCACTTACATCCCGGGGTTCTTCTATATGCCACACCAACAGGAGACCGATAATTCATTTCCCCTCCAAAGGGGGTTTTTCTACAAATTTTGTTTAGCTAAATACAAATCCATCCACTCCAGCTGGCTTGAACCCACGATAATCGGGTCCTGAGGGTCCCAAGGCCACCGAGGTAGACAGAACAATATTATAATAATTAAAATGTGGTTATTCCTAACGAGGAATATAATGCGCGGACAAACTATAGCAATAAAATAATTAATATATAGTAACAGTAAACAATAATAAGTTTATACATGTTTTTAATTCCAAACAAAGTGGAGATTTTGTTCTTATCTAATTAATATTCAAGCTATTTATATGTATACATCTGAACATTATTATATTTTTATAAAATACCTAGCTATAAATGTCACACTATACACATCACCTAAGAGCACTTAATGATGAGTTTGCATTAAAAAAAAAATACCCCAACATTCACTTAAAGAGAGACAAGGAAATATAGCTTGTAAAAAACACCCCACAAGACCAATTGAAAGAACGTGATTCAAATTTAGCTACCCAGGTCAGGTTACCCATAGCTACAGTAGCCCCATGGCTTCTTTGGGCTGACTGACAGCTCACAGCTGACTTCTGACAGTCAACATTTAGTATAACCTAAAGTTGACTGTCAGAAGTGACAGCTGCTAAACACATGTTTTTTGAAGATCATTTGGCTCGGCGTAGGGATACATAATTTGGTCTGGTAACTTTTCAATGCCATCAGCTGTGAGCTGTGAACTGTCAGTCAGCACCAAAGAAAGCCATGGGCTACTGTATCTCCTCCAGCAGCAAAAGAGAAATACAAAACCATTGGAACTTAACTGTTTGTACACAGATTATGTAATACACTTTTACAATAGAAAGAAAGTAACCAAATAAACTTATTTTATTTTTTGCTAGTGGCACTCTTCTCTCAGGGTGCGATATGTTTCTATCGTCCACCGAACATGCACTTATATGTTCAATCAGAGACTGTATTAAAAGCCTACCGCCCTATAAATAGCACCCATTTAGAAACAATATACGGTTTATTTTTATGTTATTTCACCATCAGCAAAATTTCTCGATGGTCAATAAGTCCTAAAGTTTTTTTTTTTTCTATAACGTTTGAATTTATTATTTGTACAAAACTATAGTTGCATTTTCTAATTTTTAAGTTTTTCCAATTTTGAAATGGAAGTTCGCCTTGGGGACATAGACAATTAGTTGATTGTTCCATTAAACTCAGAAAATTGTAGTGACAAATAATGAAACTTTGCACTGGTCATGATTTAAAATTCTCTATCGGTGGTGATATATCCACTTGTTTCAACTCAAAAGTTACAAACCAAAACCCCTTTTTTTTTTTTAAAAAAGAGGAAGTTTAGTTGTTTTTTTAATTTTCGTGTTTTTTTATTTTAGTTTTTTTTAATTTTTGCTAGATTGTAAACCAAGACGAAATAGTTGATCAACCTACAACCAGTTATCAGTGGGTATGTTGATTAAAAAATTTCAGAGGGCACATCTAAGTCTGCATGTCTGTGAATAAAAAAAAGTAGAAACTATGAAATGTATAATTCAAAGGTATAGTTCGAATCCTCGACCAGATGCAGTAAGCGTCATTTTCCCTAATATTTTTCCCCACTGTCTCAACGCAAATCCGAGTAAAATTTCTTCTAAATCTAATACCATCACTCGTCTTATTATTCCGATCATGGTACACTTTTGTACTAAAATACGCTAAAGAATTTAGTGATCAGGGGATGATGAAATTTTAGAATAAGTGGTACCTGCTTTGCGTGAAGGAAAGTGTAAAAACAATTAGGAAAACCAAGCCTCAGTACACCCATTGAGATCCAACCACGATATCCCCTGCCATCATAGTCTAGTTTATTTCAAAAGTGATTCCTTATATCACGCGGCCATAGAAGCGGGTATTATTTTAGCGTGGTTAAATAACACGCAGTAGTAAAATTAAATTAATCTAGTCATTCTGATTTGATGTCGGAAGGGTTGTATATGATTTAAAATGCATCATATACATATTATGTGTGTAGATATCCCTTAAACTACTTGTACATGTGCCAGTAAGACAAACAAATAATCAAGATGTATTATCTAAACATTAGAAGATTGGTTACACCTTATGAGGTCGTAAGATTACTGAAGACTGTAATTTTGCCGTGACGGGGATCAAAGTTCTAATCTCACTACTGTTGGTTTTCCACATGGGTTTAATAATATTGTTTTATCATTCTCTCTCTCTACAATGAGGTGAGAATATTGTCCAAATTACCTTCCTCATTCTTTAAACCAATAGAATGAATTCGTTTTATAATCCACGAAAATAATATATATAGTATGTATTATATATTATATATATTATATTTATATATTATATAGTATAATAATTATATTTTATATATTATATATATTAATTATATATTTATATATTATATATAAAATATATATATTTATATATTATATATATTAATATATATGAAAGATAAGAGACGTAAAAACGACCACACTAATCTTACGGTTTATATATGAGAACTTTGACTCAGGAGGGTGGGTTTCAATTTTTCACACATGCAATGTGTAATACTTCGTTTGGCTTCAATCACTTTTTAAATAAATACTCCCTCATGAGAACCCCAATGCATTTCATGCAAACTTGAGGTTAAATAGTTTAGGGTTGTATAATGGGAAGAGAGTGAAAGTTACGGGCAGACTTTAAAAAAGTTTCAAATCTGACCAAATATATCCAACATTGCTCTCATGTTGATATGTCAAGGTGTGGTAGAAGGGGACATGTGAAAAAGGGTAAGTAGTTTTTGAGGGTTTTTATACAAAACCTTATTTGTCCTAAATAAATTAATATTGCGCCAGTAGAAACACAGGGTTTAATTTTTTTCAAACGGTAACTCAAAGTTGTTTGAACATCTGTTGAAGATGTCCGGGAATTTTAACGACAGCTTTCTCTTTTAATCAAAGAGTTTCTAACTAATGACGCATGCTCACGACAGAACTTCAATAAACTGTTAATTAATTAATTAATTCATTTAACAACCACGTCCTACTACCCATAGAATTATACGCTTAATTACTAATTACGCTATTGGGTTATGAATTGGGAATGAGGTTTGAATGAGAAGAGGTGAAACTGCATCTGCTTGGAGGGAGAGTGAAAAACCAATTAGAAAAACCTCTTCAGTTCACGCCGATCGAGTTTAAACCTCAATTTTCCCCGTCCTCGGCAGTCTAAGCTCAACAAGACAATAGTACGTCAGTTTAACTACGCCACCAAGGTGGGTGTTGGCATACAAAACACAGAAAGGTTGTTTTTGGCAACGTCTTTAGCTGTACACATACTTCCATCCTTCCAATGATCGAACTATATTTTAAATTAACACAGATACATAATACTGACATACGGGTATAACAAATATAGAAATAGTGAAAATAGCAATAGTAATAGAACACATAATAACACATTAGTCGTAAAAAGTCAGGTACTGAATGCTAGCAAGACGGCGGTTCATTATTGTTTACTTTCTGGCTATCTTACGGTAGAGAAATTTATTGTGATCGTCATAAAATCGAACTCAAGATTTTGGATGAATAATTGACGTTTCATGACCCCCCGTCTGTCTGTCTGCTGTTAGTCTGTCCTGTAATCTCGTACTAAGCCTAAAATTCTTTTACCGATAGAGCTAAAAACTTGGTAGCTAGGGGGTTTTTCCAAGAGTGGCCCCGAGTGGTTTTTTGAATTGGATATCTTAACCCTAAAATTAATGGGTAGTTTATGAAGGTAAACAGAGGAAAAGTTCGATTTTCTCAAAAATCGGCTAAAACGATTTTGATAAATTTCATTCTAACCATAAAATATTCCAAACAAAATGGCTTCCCCCAATATTTGTCAAAAATCTTCAAAGTGCTCCATCCTGATGCGTAAAATTTTTTTTTTATAATATCTCCAAAAACTATTGAAATAATGAATTTACTTGTAGTAACAAATTATGTAAGGGTCTCTTTATAATACAAATATTGTATAAAAGATATATTTTAATAAAACCAATAACTTTCAACTATACGTAAATATAATATATATATATATATATTTTAACGTATAGCTTGAAGTTATTTGGTTTTTATTAAAATATTCTCTATACAAATATTAGTATTATAAAGAGACCTACATATTGTAACTACAAGTAATTTCATATTTCAAATAGTTTTTTGGAGATAATATAAAAAAAAAATTTACGCATCAGACTGAGCACTTTGAGATATTTTGACGAAATATTGGGGAGAAGCCATTTTGTTGGAATATTTCTAATGGTTTAGAAATGAAATTTAATCAAAATCGTTTAGAGCCGATTTTTGATGAAAATCGACTTTTTCCTCTGTTTTACCCTTCATTAAACTACCATTAATTTTTAGGGTTAGATTATCCAATTTCCCAAAAACCCCTCGGGCCACTCGAGGAAAACCCTAGATTCCAATTTTAGCTCTATCGGTAAAATATTTTAGGCTCTAGTACGAGATACAGACAGACAAACACAGACAGACAGTACGGAGGGGTCATGAAACGTCAATATTCATCAAATCTTGAGTTCGTTTTTATTGACGATCACAATAATTTCTCTATCCCGGTAAGTAGCCCAGAAAGTAAACAATAATGTAACCTCGTCTTGCTAGCCAATTCATGATACCAGGGGGGGGGGGGGGGGGGGGGGGGGGGGGGGGGGGGGGGGGGGGGGGGGGGGGGGGGGGGGGGGGGGGGGGGGGGGGGGGGAGGGGGGGTGACTTTTTACGCTAATGTGATATTATGTGTTCTAATACTAATTGCTAATTTCCTATAACTATATATGGTACACCCTTATGGCAGTAGTAAGTATCTGTGTTTTTATTTAAAATATAGTTCGATCAATGGAAGTATGGCACGTTGTGACACTAAAGACGTCCAAAACAACTTCATTGTTTGTATGCCACCACCCACCTTGGTGGCGTAGTTTAACTGACGTACTATTTTCTTGTTGAGCTATACTGCCGAGGACGGGAAATTGAGGTTTAAACCTCGATCGGGTGACTGGAAGAGGTTTTTCCCTAATTGGTTTTTCACTCTCCCTCCAAGCAGATGCAGTTTCACTCTTCTACATTCAACCTTCCCAATACAAAACCCAATAGCGTAATTTAGTAATTAAGCGTATAATTCTATCGGGTAGTATGACGTGGTGTTAAAATAATTAATTAATTAATTAACAGTTATTGAAGTTCTGTCTGAGCATAGCGGTCATTAGATTGAAAATCTTATAGATTAGAATGAGAAAGCTGTCGTTAAAATCCCGTACATCTTCAACAGTGTTCAACAACTTTTTGATTTTACAGTTTGAAAAAATTAAACCCTGTGTTTTCTAACTGGAGCAATATTTAATTTATTTTGGGACAAAATAAGGTTTTTGATATAAAACCTCAAAAACACTTACCTTTTCACCCTGTCCCCTTCTAACCACAACCTTTACTTATCCACATGAGAGCAAAATGTAGGATATATTTGGACAGATTTGAAATTTTTAAAGGTCCTGCCCTGTAACTTTCACTCTCTTCCATATACAACCCTAACTATTTTAACCTAAGTTTGCATGAAAAGCAGGGGGTTTCTCAAGAGAGTATTTATTTTAAAAAAGATTGTAAGCCAAACGAAGGTATACACATAGCATTGGTGAAAATTGAACCCCACCTCCATGAGTCCAAAGTTTCGATATATAAACCGTAAGATTAGTGTGGTTCCGATTTACGTCTCGCCTCTCTCATATATATATAAAAATATAAATATATAAATATATATATTATATATAAAAATATATAAATATATATATTATCTATATAAAATATAAATATAATATATATAATATATAATATATAAATATAAATATATATTAATATAATACATTATATCAAATATTTTCGTGGATTATAAAACGAATTCATCTATGGTTAAGATGAGGAAGGTAAATTTGGACAATATTCTCCTCATTAGTAGAGAGAGAAATTGATAAACAATATATTAAACCCATGTGAAAACCAACAGAGTAGTGAGGTTAGCAACTTTGATCCCCGTCACCCGCAAATTACAGTCTTCATTAAGCTTACGACCTCATAAGGTGTATCCAATCTTCTACAAGTTTAGATAATACATCTTATTATTGTGTGTCTTACTGGCACATGTACAAGTAGTTTAAGGATATCTACACACTTATATGTATATGATGGCATTTAAATCATACAACCCTTCCGAACACAAAATCAAATGACTAGATTAATTTATTTTTAACTACTGCGTGGTTATTAACCACGCTAAATAATACCCCTTCTATGGTCCGCGTGATATAAGAATCACTTTTAGACAAAAACTAACTACTGTGACGGGATATCGTGTTGGATCTCAATCGGGTGGTACGAGGCTGGTCTTCCTAAATGTTTTTTTACACTTTCCCTTCACGCAAATGCAGTACACGTATTCTAAATTCCATCATCCCTTTATCCTAAATCATTTAGCGTATATAGTACAAAAGATATACCATGAACGGATAATAAGAACTGTGATGGTTAGAATTTGAAGAAATATACTCGATTTGCGTTGAGACAGAGTGGGAAAAATTATTTAGGGAAAAAAGACGCTTACTACATCTGGTCGAGATACGAACTACTACCTTCAAAATATACATTTCATGTACTACTTTTTTTTATCACAGACCTGCCAACTAGATGACCACTGATTTTTAATCAACATACCACTGATAACTGTTGCTAGGTTGATCAAATAATTTCCGTCTTGTTCTACAATCTAGCAAAACTTAAAAAAACTTAACTTAAAAAAAACAACTAAATTAAAAACACAACTAAACTTCCTCAAAAGTTTTTTGTAACTTCTTGAGTTAGAACAAGTTGGATATACACCACCGATAGAGAATTTAAATCAATGACCATGCAAGTTTCATTATTTGTCCACTACAATTTTCTTAGTAATGGAACAATCAAACTATTTGGCTATGTCCCCAAGGCTAACTTCCATTACAATTGAAAAACCTTAAAAATTAAGAAAATGCAACTATAAGTTTTGTACAAATAATAAATCATACCGTTAAAGAAAAAAAAAATTTTAGACTTATGACCATCGAGAAATTTTGCTGATGTGAAATAACATAAAAATAACCGTATATTGTTTATCAATCAATTTCTATATATTTAAAAATATTAAAATCGTGGTAAAGCTGATCTATAATCGAAAACGATTTACACAAATCCAGCCTACATTTAAATCACGTAACAGCAGATTCTGGAAACGCCAGGTTATCAACTCCCATGGAAGACGTGATACTCGTTCATTACGTGAGCTGAACCTTTTGATTGCACAGTAAGGAAGTCACGAGCACAATTTTGTGCACAGAGCCAAAACCGTATGGACGAGTTGGCCACGTCCAGACCTTCAATCCCTTCTACACACACACACACACCTTCTTAAACCATCTCCAAATTGAGCTCCTTTTCCATCGTAACGTTTGCGCGAGAAAACCATCCCAAAGAAAACGAGACGAAAGTGTTTCACAATTCACCCATCAACAGTATATCAGTCTGTGACGCTTTGTCTTTAGGCGCTGAGTGACCCGGTTTTCGACTCCAGTATGAACGAAAATAAGACCTATTTTTTATTGGTTAAATTGTGTTTCCCCTTACACAAATATGATATAAAGCCGACCTTCATGTATGTTCTGGAATTAATTATTTTATAAGGATTAACCGATATAGCTGTGATGTCACCACCACCCTACGAAAAATCCAATCTATCTAGCTTGTCATAGTTGAGTCAGTTTTAAAGCATCAGCACCCACCCAATAGCACACTTAATGACTTTGCCTACTTGGGTATTTCAAAGCTATTTTGCGAAGTGGGTTGCATCTTAACTTGACGCACCTAATCAGTATTACTACCAACTGGCAACTCTAGAGCTTCGCATGGATACATAAACTTCAGCTTTATTATGGTAGTGTATGTCAAGTAGCCTTGTTATTTGGCACAAAGGCACAGTACCTAAGCTGTTACTCCTAGGCACTGATTGAACTTAAGGATTTGAGAATTTCGTGTGACTGTCAGTGAGAAGAATTCAGAGTAGCTAAGGGCTGGATGTTTTGATTAGCTTGCAAAAAGATCAATACATCCTTTCATAGGGTTCTCTTTGATTAGATTTCTGGCTGGATATCCTTCATTTACGTTTCGTGGTTGGTCCATCATTATGAAAATTCAAGTTTTTATGATTGAAACGTTTGTTATAGATTTGTTCCGCAAAATTTTCTTTTGTTCCGTTTTTGATAAACCCTACAAATGCATGTTTATATTGGGAGGGGGGGAACTTCCACGGTTAAACCCCCCTCCTTCATACAGTTTTGGAAAATTGACATTTTCTTGGTTTGCGATAGAGTTTGTTCCGGATTGTTCCACAAAATATTCGTATGCTTTGTATTTGATCTTCACAAATGGACGTGAATTTTGACACTATCATTTACACATGAGGGTAAACTTCATGGAATCTCCCCCTACCCCTACAACTTTAAAAATTCCATGGATGTTCTGATAGCAATAGTTTGTTCCTCGCTTGTTCCGGATTGTTAGACACAAATTTTTGTTTGTTCCGTTTGTAAAGCCAACAAATAGTATGTTTAACATTGGTGGGGGGGGGGGGCAACACACGGTGGCCCATTCCGTTTGAATAATATACAAGCACTTATGTTAAATTAGTAGAATTCAAAATATATCGATATTTTATAATGCACAGATACCTCAAACCATTCTTTTTAATCAAACAAAGTATTAAAGAAATGACAAGATAATGTTGAAAATTGTTTGAAAATTACTATGATCCTATTTTGGTTTGTCCATTTTTGTAAAATACACATAATCGATTAGACGCTGTAATAAAAGAGTGAAACGTTGCGTTTGAATGGGAATTGTTTTAAGTTAAAATTTTTGTAAACCATATTATATTTACCAGAATCCAAGATTTTTAGCGTTAAAAGACTTTATTGCATATATCTTTCTAGTTTCCAATTGTAAAGGACGTGTTTGCTTTAGTCATGTGCATTAATTTCGATTTCTTGTTTAAATTCTTAGTTGGTTTTTTTGAGCAAATTTGTAACAATTTTTTAGATTTTCAGGCTTTTCTATATATATTTTTAATCACATTTTGGAAATTTATCACGGAGGTCCAGTAGTAAACTTTTGATTTGAAAAAAATAATTTTATTGTGAAGGATTTTCTTAATCTTCTTCGTGTCGATTGGGAATAATTGGACATATCCTTCCAATCATGAACTCTTTGTGGTCAAAGGACCAATTACTAAATCAATAACAGTTAATAGTACAAACAAAAGAAGGGTGCGATTGTCAATACTTATAAAACCTAGCTACGAGCTCCTCTTGAGGTAGTGGGGTAAGTGGAAGGTACGACTCGGGTATCTCCGGTAATTTCGCCCAAGAGACTAAACCAATATTTTGGAGCTCTAGGAGGAAGTGAGGCCCTATTTTCTTTAACTATGAAGTTTTATGTAATGCAATAGAGCAAGAACAACCTTGTTTTTGTATTTCTGACCTGCTCACCTTTTTATTGTTTGTTTGTGCAAAGTGAGCGAATCAAAGACAATATTTTTCATACTTTGACACAACTTTACTTGACACCCTGTGTGACCATAGCCGGTGGCACACACAAAATGACCACTAGTTTATTTAGCGTGTGTAAGAGATCTAAGAACTAACAAACAAAAATAAATCTACAATAATCGGAAACAAACTAATAAAGATATAAATCAAAAATACAAATTTTGTTATATTTTATCTAGTTGAGGTGAGAAATGGAGCTATCATAGCAATAAAAAATATTAATTTTAAAACTATCAACATGGAATAGACCCATTAAAAAAAATTCTGAACAAAATAAAGATAAATACGTTAAGGAACTCAAACAAACTAACAACCAAACTTTAAACAAAAAATGTTCAATTTTTGAAAGAAGGTGAGAGAGCTACTACAAGAAAAAATTATCGAGGCTTTACAAAAGGATTAAATGGAAATCCTCGCAAAAAGAAATCTAAAATGAACCAAGAACGAATTATTGATTGCAAAGATAAAATAGCGATTTTATAAAAGTTGTATGTGTTAAGTGTGGACAATATGGTTGCCAAAAAGGCTCAACCCACGCTCCTAGTGTAAATAAATATTATTTTTAAGGAACCATCCGGATCAACTAAAAACAAACGATGCAATCATAAAAAATATGGAATTTTAAAAATGGGAAGGGGGATTCAACTAGATGACGATCAATATGTAAACATACAATTTATGGTCGCATAAAACAATATCAAAAACTATGTTTTTCAGGAACAATCCGGAAACAACTAAGAACAAATTATTGCAATCATAAAACCATTTAATTAAATTTTTTTTAGGAGGAATAGACGGTGAGGCAGCTTCATGGAGGTCCAAATAACATTTCATTTTAGCGTTCAAAACGGAACAAATTGAATTTTTTTGTGGGACATACCGGAACTAACGAATAAAAAAGATTTGTAGAACCTAATACATAATTAAAAAAATTAAAAGGGGGGTAGGGCGAATTCATGATAGTCAATGTTAAAGTATAATTTAAATTTTGGGGACAATATCCAAAACGTTAAGAAAAAAAAATAACAATCCAAACAAACGATTGCAACCAAAAACATTTCAATTTTCCAAAGATGGATGAGAGAATATCAAAAGTTGGACACTAGTGTAAAACTAACCATTTGTGATATTATCAAAACGGAACAAACAAAATAAATGTGGTGACAATCGAACAAAACGAATGCAACCATAAAAAGGAAATTTTCCCTAAGTGAGAGGGGTTACCGTGAAGTTGCCCCAACCAATGTAAACATATAATTTGTGGGCCTAATCAAAAACAGAACAAACGAAAATTTTGCGGGATAATCCGGAACAAGCGAATAACAAGCGATTGTAATAAAAAAAACTTGAATTTTTAAATTGGTGGGTAGTGGTGGGTAACTTCACGGACATATTTTTTTCACAGCTGTACCTACCCATGTACAAATTGTGGGATTATTTCATTTTGTTAAGAAAATATTAAACATCTATCTATATTTCATGTTATATTATTTTTGAATGGAGGTTCGTTCTCATTGATAATCTAGTATGTCATCCGTCACTTTTCCTATACAACTCAAAATTCCGTCATTTTCTATTAAATTAATCTCACAACTATCATCTTCTTCAGAGCTTTTGGAGTCCTGAATCGGTACATTTAACATCAGAATACTTAATGCCTAAATAATTTATCAAATCGGGAAAGGAATAGAGTTCTTTCCACACCTGACATTACTCCGTATCACAAATGTCGTCTCTGTAATAGAAAAAATTTAGTACACTAAATTATCATTTCAAATGTATATATTTTATCTAATAAAGAAACAGTCTAATAATGATTTTTCAATAGAGATAAAGCGTAAATAAATATAAATATTTTTATACACCTATATAAGTTGTAATTTTAATATATATATATATATATATGAGAGATAGAATATTGAAACAAAAACTGATGAATACGTTGTTCATTGCTCCAAGTCATGTGACATACAATAATAAATTATTTATATAAAGCTAAATTTTGATAAGGACTTGAATCGTTTTGGAACTGTGGAGGCAGGCTATCATCCGTTTTTGTCACTATGCTCACTTCCCTACAAAGTTTTATCCCGTCACAATTTGGAATTTCAGTGCATAATTTTATGTCAAATCAAGTTATTCAAGTAAAAACGTTGCATATTAATTCTAAATATATTTTTGTCTTAAGTATACACCTCTATAAATCGTATGAATACTAATTTTCCCCCCCCCCCCCCATATTTTATATCTGAATTATTATTAATAAACAATTGTTTAATTGTATTTATTTTAAGGGAACGTTAATATATGCATATTGTAATAAGTAAATGCTTCTACCTTCGGTAAAATCACAGCTTTATCCAATAGGCAATATTATTAAATATACCTAAATATTTTATTTCAAAAAGTGTCCTAAGTCAGTTTCATAAAAACGTGAAGAATTGAAGTTTCTTATCCTCATAGCTTCCGTTAGCAAAAAAACATAAAAATACATTAATGGTATGTAACATTTCATAGAAGAAAACACTTTTGATGGCGAAAAAAAAAATGCTGTACATATGCCTTAATACTATCACCCTAAACTCTAATGTAGGAAATAGAAAGAAAAGGAGAAAATTAAACAGCTTACCAGGTGAGGCCTCCTAGTTTACCTAATGATAACACTTACCCTCTTCCTCTGACGAGTTTTACACAGTAACAATACTTTTCGCCTCTTTGAAAATATTGAATAGCTTTTTAATATACATATCTCTTGATTCAATTGTAGATATTATATTATGCTTCCAGAACTATTTTAACCCACCTCCTGGAAGGAAAGACTACCAAAGGACGTTGGCTGTGAACGGTTTAATAAAAACACTTTACGAAAAAACTGCTTCAAGAAAAAAAAAAATAAATATTTGTGACATTGTAGGACTATTTTTGAGAATTATTTAAAAATTACTTATTTGTTTCAAGCTATATTTTTTAATCTCACTGAATAAAAAGTAAATATATATTAACGGGAAATCTTATCTTGATCCTCTGTGACGTCACCGGTTGTCAAAGTCCCTGAACCGCGGACTTGTGACGTCCACAATGAGTAACAAACCCCTCCACCCTCCCTTCCCACCACAACCCTTTCCATTCATTTTGTAACAGTCAGCGATACAGAGTGAATTCAGCAACCAGCCTTAGGATTTGCCGAAGACTTACTTAAGTTGTCCACGAGGATCTTCGTGGACTGTCCTGACCAGCTATCCCCGGGTATGCCTACTGTGATTCACACGTTTGCCAATAAACAACTCACCTCCATGCCGCGCAGAACAGAAACGAGGTCACATGACAAGCTCTAAGGCCAAACACAAGATTTCCGCTTTCATTGGCACACGCTTATTCTTTAAAGATCAACTCATCTCTACTTGGCCAGCTCTGCCCGAGATATTTGCGGCCGGTCTGACGTGGTAGTGCCAATTAAATTCTCAAACTCAACTCATCTCAAATCAGTGCGCATGCGATTTTGACAACTAATTGCTACACAGCTAGAAGCACGCAGAAAAACAGCTTCGTAGATTTTATGAGAATGAAATCACCCGTTAATGGAATCTATGTAACCATGTTATTGGATTCTGCAACGACACAGTATATAATTTGAAAAAATCCATCCGGAGAGTGATCAAGAAATATGTATATTAAACTCACAACATATTTAATAAGTCCTAAAGGACAGAGAACCATATTTATATGTGTTAATGACCCAATCACTCGTGTCGTGTCCATATTATTATATTTAAAGTATTTAGCTAAGGAATTATCTCCCGGAAAGAAGCCATGTCAAGAGTGATTATACATTGCCACACCGGGGTGTTAAATTCATTGTTGCCCAAGAGAATGATAAGAGGGTATTTTAGTTAAGGTGTATAAGGAGGGGGAGGAAAAAAAAAGGGAAGTAAACGATGTCTGACTGACAGGTGGCAATTCTATGTAACTCAATCAAAATCGAACATTTGTAATGCTTCTAGGTACAGATGTTGACGTAATCCATCTTTCGCGAACATTGGGGAACTAACTACGAACTTATGCGTTGTTCCGACGTAGTCCGACATCTCAGTAGCTTGCTAGTTAAAACACAACCTTTTGTCACGTGCCGGTGTTCTTGATCATCTTTATTCAATGGTCGTAGAGAGAGGATTGCATTAGAAGTAGATGTGATGGATTTCAGGGAGAACTGACATTTCTAATGGAGTTTTCTCCGTCTTTTTTTTTATGAGTATGGAAAACTGTTTCTATGGAGGTTTTTTATTTCTAATTATGTAAGGGTAAAACACAGATATTTTCCTCATATCATGGACTTTAAAAAAATCTTTTCCTCTTCTACTGTGATGGCGTTGATTAACTTGCCAATAGTAGGAGCAAGCACTATTAACACCACGATAGCCTACAAACACCCCTCAACATTCGTATTCTGAATGATAATCCGGGAACAGCTAATTTGGTTAAGACAAAGCACTGAAAGGAGTATACAACATGATGAAATTTGGGGGACACGGGTTGTATATTGTCGCGAGAGGTTGTTCAGAAATAATAGTTTCACCACCCGTCCTTCACATTATTATTATTAATATTATTAGCACCGCCGTCTTACTACCCGTTCGGTTATACTCACTTACGCTAATGTGCCAATGGTAGGGTTATTGTAGATGAATTGGAGAACCTACAGGTTAACGTGAATCAGATAATTCTGTGCCGGGACCGAGAATGAACCCCTACCCCAGCACAGAATCCGACACCTACCCCTAGACCGCCAGTCACCTTTCCTTCACATAAATGCTAACAATATTAATCTTACCCCACACATATAAAATTATTTGATAACCCGGTCAAAATAGTGCAACATATACTCACGCTTAATAAAATGCATGACTGCCTACATTTTTGAGGGATCTAATCATTGTCTAACCAAATCCTCTCCAAAATATAGGGAACTAGTAATTTAGTTAACTTGAATATGGCATGGGACTAAACAACCTCATAAGCGCATGCATGAAAGATAATGACTATTCAAATTAAATGGGTCAGAAAAATGCATTCAATACTGCGATAACAAGTGGGATTAGGGCCAGCGATAGTGCTGGTGATGAGCAAGAGGTGTGAAATAACCCCCACAACATTTTTACAACCATCTATTTAACACAGAGCACATCGATAATTATTTTATTTAAAGAGTAAAGGGAATAAATTTAATGAATTTCGTAATTCTTTAATTTTTATTCAATTCAGAACTATTTATATAAACGCTTTCATCTATCTATAAACGAATGATCTAATAATCGTGTGCCAATTATAAACACATATTAAATAAGATATCTTTAACGGTATATAAAGCCCCTAATTATATTTATAAAGGCACATGAAATAAAAAATTAATTGTTTTTGAGTCATCCTACCAACAAAATAAAAATAAATGTTGAGTCACATTTTAATTTTGTAAATTTCTTTTTGTAAATAGAAAGTTTATTATCACTTTGTACGAAATGCAAAAGTTTGAATTATAACGAAAAAAGTTTATGTACAGAGTCTGTAGACTAATTGAGTAATAACTAATTTATCAGTTGATATGTTTTTTTATTTTTTTTTTTTTTTTTAAAATTAATAAACCGAAATAACATTAATGTATAAATCTTATTTACTATTTAATTTCCACTCCTTTAACAAAATAACTTTTAATCTCATTTCCAACAAACATTTTCCTTAGCTTTAATGTTAATATTTTAACATTATTTTTCGTCTTTTCACAATAATTTACACTTTTACATTTATTGTGTGTTCTATCTCCTTATTTTATTATTAGAATAAAGGACACCTAAATAATAGATAAAAAGAGGGGTTAAATGAAGGGCAAATTTTTTTAGGTACGTGATGCATAATAAATAATGCGGTGAGGGATTACAGAGATGTGAATAACAATTATTTTAAGAGAATAAAATGTATATAAACCTATAAATATATAAATATATAAATATATATATATATGATAAAATTGTAAATCTCCCAATCGGTAATAATTTATTATGAGACGAACATACATTACTTATAAACCTAGCTCTTACTCAGATATATATATAAAATGGTTTAAAAAAAAATTGTATCTCCCAATTCCGGAAAAATTATTATGAGACCAACCTTACATTAACTTACAACCCTAAGCTCTGACTCCAATATATATATAATATAATATTATATAAATAAATATATAATATATATAATATATCTATATATATATATATATTAGAGTAGAGCTAGGTTTGTAGTAATGTAGTTCGTCTCATAAAAAATTATACCTAATTGGGAGAGTAACAAGTTTTTTAAACAAAATATTTAGCAAATTCTATTTTACCAAATATAATCTACAATCATGAGTTCAACAAACATATTCTATGTATCCTCTTGCTCAGATTCCTTAAATCCTTAAGGGTATGAAAGATATAAGGGCTCGATAACCATTTTACTACATCTTTCTCCAATGTTTGATATATTTTTGGGGATATTATGTTGCCATGAGATTTAGCCCAAATTATTTTATAGGACAAACCAATCTTAAAATATTCTATTAATTATTACGTAAGTGAATATTTAGCACAAATGATCAATTATTTAAGATGAATATATGTTTCACAACAACTCACAAATTATGTGAGCAAGCCCGCCTTTGGTGCCACATGCTCTAAACTAAGTCCGTCACTCTCGCAATAGACTATACTGCCATGTCTGGGAGATCGGAATTCAAAACTCGGTCAAGTGTAACCAAGGATGTATTTTTCTAAATGGGTTTTCTACTACCCCTTACATTAAATGTGGCGACCACTTCATCTAAATCCAGATCTTCCACATCAAAAGGTCGGGACTTAAATTCGATATTCGGGATTTGAAGGTAAAGTTGAAGATTCGGATTTTAAATTAGTATTGGGGTAAATTGTATCTGACCTATCCAAACTAAAAATAAATTTAAAATAATATATTTTTAATCTTAAGTACAATCATCGACAGTGGATATCTTCTATAATCGCTGATGGAAACATTATTTAGGATTCTGTAAGGTTTCAACCACGTTACATATTATAAGATTTCAATTATGTCATACAGAATTGTAGTAGTCTTATATATATTCTAAGCTCAACGAGCAAAAAAACGCCCGGGGGAGCGCGATCTGTAATAGAGATAAGCCACGACGAGAAATGTCGCGATATGGCACTTTGAAGAGCCACAAAGCGTTCTGGACATTATAAAAAAAAGGCCACAAAACGGAATTTCCATGCTTTGGCTTTTAATAAATGATCAAACGTTTCGGACATTATAAAAAAAGGCCACACAGCGAATTTCGTGCTGTGGCTTTTCAAGTAAATGATCAAAAACAAGTTTCGAAATTATAAAAAAAGGCCACAAAGTGAATTTCGTTCTGTGGCTTTAAAGAAAATTACAAAACGGTTTTGACATTATTAAAAAGGCCACAAACGAATTTAGAGCTGTGCTTATTTAAAGAAAATTATCAAAACGTGTTCGAAAGGCCACAAAGTGAATTTTCTGCTGTAGCTTTTAAAGAAAATTATCCACAACCTGTTCTGCTTTATGGAAAATACCTACAACAGGTCGTGGTCGTTTCTTTTACGGCCACGATTGTGATAACTGATGCTTGACAGTACGTAAATACGGCATTAACAGTGCGGAAGTAATATGTAGAGCTTTTCAATTGACGTCATTCATCTGCACAGATTGAACATGTACATGCGCAATATACAATTATTTTATTCTTTTGGTAGGGCTCATGTTGTCTCTCATCAGTAGTGAGTGATGAAGCTGGAAGTTGGGTTGTGTTTTACAGCCGTGTGTGTTTAAAAATGTGAAGAATATTTTAGTAAAATTAAATGAGTAGCAGAAGACAAAGCAATATTAGGAGCTGGTTTTCTTGATAATGAGCAGTGCGACCACATTTTACGGAACATGAAGGAAAAAACAGAAAAGCGAAATAATAACCAATCACTGACTTGAAACATTACAAGCGTCATAAAACACAGGAGTCAAGAAGATCAGTGATACGGAGAAATTGATTGAAGTGGTTCAGGAGAAAATGAAGATCCAAACTGTTTCGGTATTACAGTAAGACGAAGGAACCGTTTTTGATATATTGGAAACAGCACTGTAAACGGCTAAATGCCAACAGGGTAAAAAAGAGAAGATGAAAATCAACCCAATGAGAGTTTTAGAAGAAACAATAAACAAAGTAACTGAGGCCGATTTGAGGAAGGAATCTTCAGGCGTTTCAAAATGTTCAGTGTGTGAAAAAAAAAAATCAGGCCAAGTAACAACAATCTCAAAAATGGTTTCCTCTCTCTCCTCTAACTCAAAATTTCCAACAGTTGCTATTGAGACAATGTTTGAGGTCAGAAGTGCCTTACGTTTGATCATAGGATGTCTGGTCCCCAAAAATTCCCAGCAGCTTGGGCATTGATTTAAACTCATCTGGGGCTTTTTAAAATTGGGCACAAAGAAGCCTACTTAAGTGGCTATATTTAGCAAATGATTCAAAACTGCTGACAACAATTTCATCTCTGCATCATGAATTGTTCACTATAATTCGGTCAGTCCTCAATGATAACTTCTAGAAGTAAGCTGGGATTTGTAAGCTGTAATATAAGAGGTATTATTGATAAAAGTGCAAATTCGTTCGAAAAATATTGTGTGGATTTAATGTCATTCTAAAAGCTCCTGCAAAACTAAAGGAGCTTTTCATTGTTCTTAAGTTTAAGTATCTGTTACAAAAAGGCAAAACAAAATTTGTTTAAATTTTTTTTGATAGTTTAATTTTCCTTTTGAAGAGTGGATTTGATGTCCAACTTTTTCTGAAAAATTAATAACATTGGTTCACTGTCATACGAAAAAATCCAAGTATAGGTCTAAAGTCATTCCAACAGCTCGTATAAAAATAAATTAGTTTTGCTTCATTGTTAACTATTTACACTATTTATATATATTTTTGATCAATAAATTAGTGTGCTTATCTAGAATTGATTTTATGTCATCCTTTTTCTGAAAATTGCTAAAATTTGTCTAGCTTGCATCCGGCCGTAAAGAAAACGACCACCTACGCGTTGTGGTATTTTGATAATTCCAGAATGCGTTTTGGTCATTTTTCCTTACAGCCATCACATTGAATTTGCCTTTGTGTCTTTTTTTAGAAGCCAGAACGGTGTTGTGGCAAAAAATATTTTTTTTTTTCTTTTTTAAAAGCGACAGAACGCGAAATTTCACGATTTGGGGCTGTTTCTTTATTACCACAACGTGTTCTGGAAAAAAACATTTTTAAAACTACCAGAACGCGAAATTTCCCGTTGGGGCTGTATTTCTGTTATTACCACAAACGCGTTGTGGCATTTGAAAACGACCAGAACGCAAAATTTCACGTTGTGGCTGTTTTAATTTATTACCACTACGTGATTAGTCATTTATTCGCTCATTGAGCGTTTTTCATTTTCTGACTTAACATATACACTAACTTATTTTTGTTCCACCCAATCCTGAATGTTCATATAATTTAAACTAATGGGTTAAGGATGATATGATATAATTTTACATGACTGTACACACATTTGTGAAGGGAATAGAGTGGAAGCCAACCAGGCAAAAACACCATTAGTAACCCCAATCCTGGGAACGGTTGGAGCCTCAGCAGACCATAAAGGTAAAAACGAGAACATATAGCTCCGACGTTTAATTCCGCAAGCCCAACGACGGAGGGTTACATTAAGCTTAAGGATTTGAAGTATAGCCTAGCCTACTTCTTTCATTTAATTTAGTATTAAATCTCCCACTAGCTGTTTTTGACAAATATTTGAGTTCATTCATCTGTATGAAGGTATCTAAAATTTGATCATAAATATTAATTTCCACTCCAAAGTAGAATGACATAACTACCAATGAACGCCAACCTTATTTACATCCAAAACCGATTAAGTTTATTTGGTAAAAAGTGGTTTGGTACATATAAAAGCACAAGAGGTTCTGTAAATTGAACTAATAAATTTATATCTTGCCCCTACCACCTTACAAACTACACTCAAAGTAGGTGTCAACTAAATATTATTGGTATATACGATGACTAAACTTGACGGTAGCTATAGTTAAACCCAGAGAAAGAAATGTTGTGTGCTTTTAATTGTACAAGGGACAAGTTCGATACCATACTAACCAAATATTAGCATTACAAGCACTAAATATTACGTTTTTAAGTATTGTTTCTGGTTTCTAGTTTTGAGATGGTTTTTTACCTTTATTCTGGACCTATGTAAATTAGAAAGTTAGCATTAGTAGCCCACTACTCCTCCAAAGTTAAAATTAGTAAATAAAAAATGTATGCAACCTCTATTTGGAATTAAATATTACTAATGTATATAGAAATGGGGGGGGAAAAAAACCCCCCACCCCCGGCCAATACTCCACTAGCGGGACTTTTTTTAAATGTATTTGGAAAACTACCCCTCTTTCAGATTTTAAAAATCATGACATTGACAAGTGAAATGCCCTTAGGACTAATTCATTTTTAATCAGTTACCATTTTCAGAAGAGTGTTTGCAACACAATCGTGAACAAACTGAGTTTATATCCCAGATCATCTATAGTACTAGAAATAATGTAATGATTATACCCAACATATTTATAGAAGTCTGTTTTACTTAAAAACGGTAGAGTAGACTAACGTTAATTAATTCATTTTAAGAATAAGTTTAAAATAACTGCTTCTTACAAAGAATATTTACATTAAATTGATTTTGACAGTGAGTTTACAAGGGTATTGAAATAACTCATAAATTATAGTTACATAGAATCTAGCAAATATAGAATTGTAGTTAACAAGGTGGTTTATTTATTAAATACGATTTATATCCCTATCATAGTACCACAATTGATGAATCTATAGTCAAAATAACCTAATGGCGAAAGGGACTCGGGATCAGTTCCCAGAAATGACCAAGAAAAATCATTGCTTAAATCTGAGCTCCCTTTTAAAACAGTGATGAAAAGGCTGGGGGTTGGGGGGGGGGGGGGGGGTATTGTGGCTTTGTCGAGAATTAAATGGTTACTAAGTCATGTTATGATAAGTTCGGTTTTCAAAAAATACAAGTTAAAAATACCACAAATAATCATTAAATAATTAATAATTTATGAGTATTTCCCTATTAAAAATATCTCAATATATAATTTTATTTAACTCAACTAACCCTTTATGTATACAGGAGCTAAGGCACCGGAAATTCCGTAATATTTTAAAAGAAACACAATTCCTTTGGGAAGAAAAGAAATTATCGGGTGGAAGTAACGATCTCGGAATTCCATATCTTACAGCCAAATATAAGCTTTTAACGTTACAAAAATAGTTACTGTTTTTTGTGAACAAATTTCTAACTTTTCCAATATTTTCCTACAAAACCTCTACTAGAGTGATGGACAAATAACTTTAACAATAACCAACTGTTACCAGACTATAATACCGGGGATAGTGTATGTAGTGTAGGCTCACCACATTTGGTTATTATATTCAATATTCAAGAGAAAGCTTATAAGTCAATCTTTACTATCCTATTATCATCCTCTTTCCACTTAAGTTAAATCGTTAATAGCTATTCTGTGCTGAACGTCTAACATTTACAATCATATAAACTAACTATAAAACCCGCACTCGTGGTGTTTATTCTTTGGATTATTGGTTTTAGTGTGGGAGAAGAACTTAGTATTCAAATACGCCGGGTCAATTGGGTGTTTTATCCATAGCCTCCACGTGAAGTTTAGGTCAAAACTTCTATCTCCAAATCTCCTCTCCCAATTAAGTTATGTAAACATGAGGGTACCCCACACATGAACGTATATAAGAGCTTAGAGATTGAGTACTGTTGAAACTATTGGTAATATACACTCATCAACCTGTAAAGTTTTGTGATAAGTCTTTTTCATTCACTTATTCAAGGCTAATACAAAAGTTAATCAATTTAGAATTTGGATTAGATGAACTTGATGTGAGCTGAATTGGCTCTCTATATTCCTTTCATTCCAGAAAACCCATTATTAGAAACTACAATCAATAAAGCTATAATATAATCAGATGAGTATTTAGGCATCTGAAACCCCCGCAAAAAATAACTGTTGCTGCTCTAAACCCCTAATAGAAATTACAAAAGATTTTTCATTTTGTTTGATATCTAAAAACAATACAGTGTCCATTCTGCCTCTTCTTTCATTGTAGGTGTATGCGTGATGTTAAAGCAAAGATGGGAGTAAAAAAACCAAATTTCGTATATTGTCCCTTTAATTGAAAAATGATACCGACACGGGAATTGAACCCAGAACTTTTAGGCTTAGCACACCACATTTCTAACAACTAAGCTATCCAGGAATCGACCCATTGCCCCGAGAATTCTTCAATCATGTTTAAGTCAGTCTGTGCTGTACCTGCAGAAAATTGACAGCTACATATGTATGATTAATTAAGATCACGATCTATCACATAACGCTGGCGTTCGGCTCGGAAAGGGCTTCTTTATGTTTAACCAAATGTCAAATGACAACTGTGTGAATGCTCATATCATGTTGGAGTAAATATCGAAGCTATTGTCATTTATTAATAATGGTTGTAGCCGCATATAAATACCATATTCTTTAAATCTAAAAATGACACCTGGACACGGAAATTGAGCTGGGACCATTGATTATATGCAATGCTGTAGTAACCAAACTATCCAGGATGATAATTAACACGAATAGCTTACATTCTATTTAAAATCACTACTACGATGAGAAGCCAAACATTACTACTTCAGATCACAGGAGGCAACCCTCCTGTTTTCTGACAAAGGCAAACAAATTATCACGTCTGCATGTCCAGATTTACTGTTAGGCTGACTCAATGAAAATACAGCAAGGTATCTATGCGATATTTTGATTGTGGTTTTCTTAAATAGATCTTTATCCGCCTAAGCAAAAAAATGAATTTCTGCTGAGCATTTAAGCTGGAAAAAAACTTTATTTTTTTTAAGTAAAATTTGCAGAGCTATGTTCACGTTGGGGTAAATATTATCTAGAGTTTTGGTTTGTTCATCTTGCAAGGCTGTGGCAAAAAGGTGGCACTTATCAACTTCCTTGATCCATAAAGGAAACTCTTGATGTGAAGAAACTCAAATTACAAACTCTCACTCATCATTGCCAAATTGTAGACTGGAAGAAGTTTAGAAAATTTAATCTGGTATTAGATGGGCTAAAACTTTTCAGTGAATCAATTAAAGTTTTTTTTTTAAACCTTAAGTCTTGGTAGAATAAACCTTTTGTATAATTTTTAGGTTTACTTTTCCCAAAATCAGCAGAAAGCAGATCTGTTAGAATCATACACTGTACTCATTTTTTTTTTTTTTCTTAAAGTCTGGATTAGATTTTCAAATAATTTTCTTGCGTTTCAAGACACTAGAACATTTATCCTCCCGAACTTCCCTTTGCACATTTCAGTTCAGTTGCAAATAAATTCAAGTTTGATCTTCCTTTACTTGAAAAACTTCATACCCCATTTTTTAATTTCTTCCAAATAATCCAAAGTAAAAAAAGTGTACAAGTTGACAAAATGGTCAAATCCAGTCTTCTGATTAAATTTGTTTACTTAGAGCGTCGAATCTTTGAAAATATTAACTCCCAAACTACGTTTGGATCAAGACCACAAAGTTTCCTTCATTATGCCTCTAGTTTTACATTTGAACTAAAAACTTTTTCACTTTCGATCTCATGATGACAGGAATGCTCTGATGTTTTGCTCTGGACAATCTTTGTTCAATTTTTACAAGCTCCAAATGTTCAACAAGCTGCCTTCTCACGCAGACCATTGTGTTACTGAGAGGAACATTAATAGTCAAATTATATTTACTGAAAAATGTAGTTAAATGATTACTATAGACTAGAAGCAGTGAAAATATTATAAAGAATCCTGTAAAGTGCCAGAAATTATAAGTTCTTACGATACAAGATATTACTGAGCCTAAACCCACTAATTTTAGAGTGTGTGCTGATGCAAAGAATAATAGTAGACATGAGGATTAACCACTTTAACTATAACCTGTAACCTGAATAAATACCTGACATATATTTGGGATATTATTGCAAGCTCTGTTTTCTAATTTTTACCAATATCCACTCCATGAAGTGCATCCAGAAAATGGATAGCTGCCTCTGTCAGGAACTCGCTACCAAGTCCTGATTTGTTACCAAATTCAAATACACAACTCTTCTGCCAGCCCCTCTTTGTTTACCAGAGTGCATGACACAGATTACACTGAGATTTAAACTGCTTATGATAACGTGTGTATATACTGGGGAACATAGTTGACACATAGTGGGAGTTTTGCGTGTTATTACTATCAAGCATACTCAGTGACTGTCACGAAATCTGCTGCGTGTATTGGTTGCTATGGATACCCACCCCTTCACTATTGGTCGAGTAGTGAAGATCCACCACGTCCCCTTCAATCTGCACTGACCTCAATCCTAAAACAGTTTAAAACTCAGTATCATTGGTCAATTGCGTTTACTATAAGGGCTGAGTCAACTATGATAGAGTAATAATCTACCTGCAACAAATTGTGCCGACTGTTTCTTTAAACAAATCTATTATTACACAATATCTTGTAAATATCCTCGTAGTATCAAATGATGGGATAAACATATATCCCTTACCCCCCCCAAGCAGTGAGATGAACCTGGCTATAAATGGCCAAACTTAGCAATTAGCACCATAACACATTAAAAATTTCCCATTATGTATTAACTTACAAAAACTTCACATTACCGTAGTAAGGCAGTCCTAGAGAAGAAAACAATTTAAAACAGCAATAACCTTTGTAATAACATTGCACCAGTAATTGTACTTCAGTTTCAAGCAGTGAGATGGCATCCTAACTATCCTCGTCAAACACTACTTCTAATTTTAAAACTAAGAACACAGACTCGCTGAAATTGCTTTTTTCATGAGCTGGCAATCAGCTGTGGGATTTTATCCGACCCAAGAACCCGGGAGATCCTTCCAGGTATGAAAATACCCACAAATGGAGTGCATGGTGGACAAAACAATGAGCCTTGATTCTCAAATAAACTAAATAATCTATTAATAAATATCAGGATTTTTTCAGCATTCTCTAAAACCTGTACTTGTACAGATTTTGCGTTGTAACCCACAATTGAAATTCCTATTTGATTTTGAAAAGTCACTTTCCGTTTCGTTTGCTTCCATTCACGGCAAATTAATCCATTTTATTAATTTTTTTCTCAATGCAAACAGGATGTACTGGGTCGTGAACATTTATTCTTCTTCTGTAATAAACAATGTTGGGAGTTTATTTCGTACTTTTATTTGGAGAGACGAAATTCCTCTTGATAGTCTAATATCTAAACGTTCTAGATGTTAAACTTCATCGTTCTTCTTTTTTAATTCTTTGGCCAAAGAATGATACAGACCCCACTAATTAGCTTTCTCATTTATTTTTTTCTTTACTTAAAGTAAGCTGTCGAAATACAAACACAACCTACCAGGACATTTAGTCAATCTAACATAAACACTGAACCAATCCCAAAAGGAGGATGCTCAAATAATAATTTAATAGTAATAATAAATAAAAGGGAAGCAATAGAAGTGAGTGCTAGGAGTTCAAGGCTTTTGAAACGTTTTACCCCAAAACATTCCAATACCAAGCTCGCAACTCAAACTGATGCTGTTATCAAAAGGGGCCGTCTACCTCTAAATAGCAGTGGAGATACTGCAACCTGCCTATCATTTCCACAATAAATTAATAGAAATATATTAGATCTAATACCTAGGGTATGGAGAGGCAATTTATAGTAAATTATTAGTAGTAAGTCATGATAATCGATATTTATTTGCAATTGCACAATTAGATATATAACAGTTCTATCAACGTTCAACATAGTTTTGAAGTGAAGATGTATATAAAAAAATATAAACGAAATTCATATACCACAACGAATTGTAGCCAAATTAAAGAGTGCCTGAGGTGAAAACAATATATCAGATTAATTAAACTTAACATAAGATATTGGATAAAAGTATAAATGTAAATTAGACTCCATTAAAAGTTATGAACATAGCCATACGGCATTACAACAAGAAAATTTAGTTAAAAGTAGTTAATTCTAAGTCCACTTATAGGTGCCCTTTCTTATATGCAAAAAAAAACCAAGATAATATAGAATTCAATTAATTAAATATTCACCATGAGAACTACATGTTCAAAACAAAACAACCAAGAAATATAAATTCAAATATTAAATATCGTCCCATCAAACTGGCATGTGCAAATCAACAATAAAAAATCCTAAATTCAAATATTTTATAGTTCAACGTAACATTATTTAAATATAGCTATTCATGGAAACGATACCCATTAAAACATACTAACGAAACATCGATTAATTATAACTCAACCGGCATAAACGCCATCACCTACAACGAAGCGACATCTAAAGAACACTATATAATTTTTCTAACAGTCCTGATTTATTTTCAAAATTATTTTTGAATCTTAAAAAAATAGGTCGAAAAGAAATTTTTGTAAACATCTTTACAATTAACAAGAAAAGTTAAATTTGCCTAAGTGAATTTGACCTTACCATTTAAGTAGAAAAAGCCGGAGCTTATCCTATCTCAGTTACGAACCCTTAGCCCCATTGTAAAAATTTTGATGGCACAGGCGCCATATTATATATAATAAAGCACCAGAAGAGGGAGAGATGGAAAATTAAGGGATGTCACAATCTAGATCACAAGGAATACATATTTAGCGCATGCCGACACAAGCTTCGGGAAGGTCCTGGCCGTTCCGGGAACCTTATCGACAGGGGATATCTTCACTGCGCATGTCAAATCAACTCTGAATGTTTTCTCTGATTGCACCGCGTCCATTTTACCCTGCCAGTAACCGCGAAGGTGCGTCCGACGGGATTGTGTCGATCTTCCACGCACCCAGTTCATCAAGCAAACGGGTTAAGTCACGCCTATTTGTTGTTTTAGTGTACTTTCGTAATCATTCCGGATGTTACACCACCACCTTCACGATATAAAAGAAACATTTAGGAAAAAAGGCCCTTCTGAAAATTTTATAAGAACAAAAATAACACCACTTTAAAAATTATTTTCTTTCATAATGATAATAATGTCAAGTGCATTAATAGAAGTTTTATGTTTGAGAACACTAAAACTTTGAATATATTATTCAAACACGCAACTGACAATAAGGGATAGGAAAAAAGTTAACATACAGGCATTAGTCCAGGGGGTTTTGGGGATTCAACTCCTCCCTCGAAAATTGTATGTACAAAAATACATAACGGCTTTTTATTATGGTTCAAAACCATATCAACTTAAAGTACCATGCAAATTAGTGGCTTGTGTTTTCCATAAAAAAGAACTCAGAGAGCTTCTAGAGGTGTTTTAATTATATAGAATTTGTCCCAGCCTCCAACAGTTTAGGGCTATGTTGCCATAAAAAAACACTTCCTATGGTTATTACAGTTTTTTTTAATCTTTAGAATTTGTTCTCGCCTACATTACTAGGGGGCTATGTTACTATAAAAACCCTTCAGAGAAGCTTCAATACTCCATTCACGGTAGGAATTAAACTATCGAAAGGTCTTTTTTCCCACAAATAACCTATTATATAATAGATTTTCTGATATGGGAAAAGGCCATTCAGAGAACAAATTCCTACCTGAACTGACTTTTAGGTGTTTTAAATATATAGATTTGTCTTATCCTACGGCAGTTAGTTTGCCATAAAAAAAAACATCAGATAGCTCTAGAACTGTATTATCATTTAGAATTGTTTCTGGCCTGCCGACAATTGACGGGATGTGCACCCCCCCCCCCTCCTCCTTGAAATTTTGTTGGCTCTGTCAGGCATTGTGAACGAATCTGCCCTCGAACTGTGAATCGATGAACAGAATATGGACACTCGGCATCTTTCGGCTCCAACGAATAAACCCGGGAAACTAAGTATCCCATCGCTCCCACACACGGTATTCATCTCCAAGCAGCACCAATAATTTGATCACGTTTAACTACACAAGTTATTTCCCTTCATGCGTGATGAAATTCACAGCCGGATTGGAAGAATCAGACGTATCATCAATTAAGTCTTCTTTTTTTTAAAATACAGTTTGCCGCGTCCGAACCTGCTTACCCTACAGGTGCCCAGGCAAATACGGCCTTGAATATAATTATCATTGTTATCCAATGTTGTATGTAGACAGTTCACACTAAACATAATCAGAGAAAAATATATTGATATGAGATATAAAGGAAATTTAAAGCATACTAAATGATTTAACTTCAGATCTCAATCAAGACTCAAACGTTTATGCAGACTAATAAAATAAACACCAATGTTTGCATGTATATGTGTTGTGTATATATATATATTGTTACTTTCTAAAGATTTTGTTGTACTGAGCAACATATGTAGTGGCCATTGTTTTTTTCTAAATATGTAGTATAATTTAACAACTTGTTTGGGTGAAAGCATTGGGAATTTCCTTGGATGTTTTGATATGGTGAATATTAAACTAACAATTTTTTTATGCAAAAGTAAAAATTTTCTTTGGAACAAAAATAGTTAAGAATCAAACTACTTATTCGAGTTTATCAACTTCATCTTCAAAGCATATCAAAACCATGAGATTATTAAACTTTATTATATTTAAATGCATTATATTTATTTCTATTCTTTTTTAATTTTACCCATAATGTCTCACAAAACAAATGGAATTTCAAACACATAGATGGAAAATTAACGTCATATAATATATATATTGAAATTATCTCTAACTTCAGATAAACAAAGTGTATGTCTGTAGATTGTCAATTCAGGTTGTCAGTATGTAGGATTGCTGTCTGTGTGTTCTGTATTTTAACCCAAGAACTTGGCACGGTCCAAAACTGAATGAAATAAAGTTTTTTATTATTATAATGATATTCATCCAGGAAGATTTTAGCATATCTAACATCAGAATATTCCAAGGTGTCGTGCTGGGCTGTTGGAGTATCACTCCTCGCCCCCTCCCCCTAATGTCGGGAAAAGTCCTATTAAAGTTGAAAAGTTAGTAAAGAGTTAAGAACTCTCGAGTTGGGCAATTCTTGTATTACTCTCTACCACTGTATTTTCATCACCGAGACTTCTACAGAACAATTTTAAAATTAAAACTGTCAATCCCTAGTCTTATAACGTACCAACTTCAAACATATCATCAAATATTAAAATGATATAACTACTATAGTATTCTGAATAGAAAACTTACATTAGCCCCATGGCTTCTATGGTGCTGACAGCTCACTGCTGACAACTGACGCTTTGAAAAGGTACCAGATCAAATTATGTATCCTACGCCGAACCATATGATCTTCAAAAACATAGGTTTAGCACTTGACTTCTGAAATCACACCAAAGAAGCTATGGGGCTACTGTAGTTGTGGCTTGTTAGGATTGTCACTGCCTACTAGTTTTTAAGAGGCTATTAATACTAGCCTACAGACACTATAATCTTAAGAACTCTTACTAGCCGAAACTTGTTTAGTGATCTCTAAGCATGATGCGAATGCCAAAACGAATAAAACAACTTGAAAAATCCATCATTTAACAAATACTTTAAAAATCCAGTTACCTAAAACCTCTATTCCACAGCCTAAGATCACCTCAAATTTTAGCAAGGCCCCCCCCTCCCCCTAGTAATAGTGGTAGTCCATACCCCTGGTTTCACTTTTCCCTTGTCATCTGTCATCCTGAGATTTTTTCTAATCTCAGAATGTCTAAAGCTAGGAAATTCCCTTAATATATTATGACCGATTAGAAGATCTTTGTTTAATGTCTCACTTTATCATAGGAAAAAATATCTGCTTCAAATCCAAGGAAAAATTATAGGAGATATTTTTAATTTGAAAATCCAAATAGAAATAATAATGAGTCCAATGATAAATATTAGAACTTGGTAACGATAATAACAGCTGTGACTATTCAATTTGTGTGTAACTTCATGTTTTTTGAATCTGTCAAAAATTAGCATGTTATTTACTCACTAAAACAGCAATAACTGTTAACGAATATTTCTAAAAATGAAGGTTTTTTAGGTAAATGATTTTTTCTTTATCACAGTGATTAAGATAGGTAGATTTTGAGTTTGTATTATTAAGTGGTACATTGAACTATTTTATTATTAATTTAAGGGAACTGCGTGATGGCACCATTATGATTCAGATATGCCCGACCCACCAATCCTAAATTTTTAGGGCAAACTCCAAAATTTTAAAACCGTTGAGTAAAAAGGCAAATTTTCCGGTGAAGGGGGAAACCCACGGGTTTCCCTCAATTTTTGAAAGGGGAGGGGTCCATTTTGTTATGCCCTGGGCTGCGGGGCATTAAAGGATACTGTGAGGAGCTTTTCCCCCCCACCGTCACCAAAGGTTAGTATTTCCCCAAAAAGAACGGACAAGATAAAAAACGGAACCCCTAATCCTCCCTTTGCCCCCTCCCCCCCCAAAAGGGGGTTCGACCCGGGTTCCATTTTCCCAAAATTTCGGGCCAAAACGTTCCCCAAATTCCTGGGGCGCTGCTTTTCAGTGCCGGGAATTTGGGCATACAAAATGAGTTTGCCAAGGAAGGCCAACTTGGGGGAATTGCGGACAGGAGGTCCGTTTCCCACCGGGGTGAGCCCCAAAATTTTTCCCATCAACTGAAAGGGTTTCCCCGCATTCGTTTGGGTTTTCGGGACCTGCCCAAAATGGAAAGGGGGGGAAAAAAAAGGGTTCCGGGAGATCCAATGGGGAAAGAAAACCCTTATCCCCGGGCCCCCGCAAGGGAATATTTTTAAAAAGTAAAAGCTGGGGGTACCCCCAGACATCTTTTTTAGAAAATTTTTAAGCCAAACATAAATTCCCCCAATTTCCATTGCGCAGTTAATATTGTTAATACCCCACACGCCCCTGGGCCACTCGCTCTTTTGGAGAACCCAAAGGGAAAACCCAGCCCCCATCTATGGGGGTCCCCCAAAATTAGAAAAAAGGGGGCCCACCCGCCGAAGTCGCCTCCACCACCTTTCCCCCCGGGGAAAGGCCCCCTTTCGGGGGGACCCCCAAAGCCCTCCCGGGGGAACCCCCAAGGGGGGGCCCCTCCTCGGGGGACCCCCCCGAGCCCCTGGGGAAACCCCCCCCTACCCCCACTCGGGAACACCCCCGAAGGCCCCCCAGGGCCCCAAAACCCAAAGGCGACCGTTGTCGGGGGCCCTTAAACCCCGCCTCAGGAATTTCCGGAGGTCGGGATGATGGTGGTAACGGAGGTCGCAAAGGCGAGCCCCATTTGGTCCCTTTGGGGGAAAGGGCCCAAAGCGGGGGAACCCCCCCAAAAAAATTCTTTTAAAAAAAGCGCGAAGGCTTTAAAAAAACCCTTCGGAAAGGGGTCCCCCGCCCGGTCTCTACAGGACAAACCAAACCCCTCTCCTGAACGGGGGCCCAAAAGGTTTGGGGAAAAAAAGGGGAAACCAAAAAAAAGTCCCCCAAAAAATTTTTTATTTTAAAAAAGGATAGGGGTTAGGGAATTTTTGAGGATTTTTAATTTTAAATTATATTTAATAAATAATTTTCGCTACAAAAAGGGGAATTGAAAGGGGTTTTATCCCCGGAGAAAAAATTTAAATACTAATTTTTTCCCCGGCATCCCCCTCTTGTGTTTTGAGGGAAACCCACTTCCCCAAAAACTGAAAACCCCCGATGTTTCGGGGGAAACGAGGGAAAATCGTAACCGCCCAAGCCACTTTGTTTCGGGCTCGGGGGGTTGGTTTATTTTTGCCCCAGAAACTATATCTTTAAGAAATAAATATTTCTCTGATTCCAAAGTGATTGCTGCAAGCCCCCTTTCCCTTATGGAGGTAACCTTTATGCTGCTTTTTCCCTCCACCAGGTGAACGTTTTTTCCCCAAGGGGACTCTAAAAGGCCCCTCTTTATACAACTTCCCGCCCCCATATCATTTTGGGGAAAAGCGCCCCGTGGGGGGAATTTTAAAAGGGGAAACATTTTCTTGTTTTGGGGAAAACCTGGTTTTTTAAATTAAAGATTCTCCCAGTACAGCAAGGTTCCCCCAATGGGTTCTCAAACGTGCTAACTGGGATAAATTCCGCGAGCTAGCCGTATTCGAAGAACCCATTCTCCTGACGTCGATGTTAAGGCTGGGCAATTTACTTCGACGGTCATAGCGGCGGCGAGGGCATCCATCCCGAAATCCTCGCCAAACCCGCGCCACCGTCCTGTTCCCTGGTGGAACGAGGAGTGCCGGCTGGCTATTTCTAACTGTCGAAGGGCCCTACGTCTCTTTCATCGACGTCCAACTTCGGAGAATCTGGAGTCATTCCGTATTCTACGTGCTAGAGCTCGCCGCATCATTCGAGAAAGCAGAAGAGAGTCTTGGAGACAGTTTATTTCAACCCTTACTATTTCCACTCCACAACCAAGGTTTGGGATCACATTCGTAAAGTACGTAGTAGCAAAAATACCATTTATAAAAACCCGCACTTATGTCAAACGGTTCACTTGTCTCCTCCCTATGGAGGTCGCAAATGTATTGGGCTCGATGTTCGCCAATATTTCTAGCACTGCGAGCTACTCTAACAAGATCGCGGTGCATAAGCGCAGCATCGAGCGCCTTATTATTGATTTTGGCCAAAGTCGGGGGGAGGATTATAACTCCCCCTTTAGTAAAGAGGAACTTACCTATGCCCTGTCCCAGGCGGGCAATACAACTTCTGGCCCGGATGATATCCATTACGAAATGTTGCGCCAACTGTCCCCTGCTGGACGGGCGTTCCTCTTAGACCTCTACAATTGTGTTTGGGAATCTCATCAATTCCCAACCTGTGGAGGCAAGCAACCGTTATCCCAATATATAAAAGTGGCAAGATAAATTAGAGCCAACTAGTTATAGACCGATAGCCTTAACTAGCTGTGTATGCAAATATTAGAAAAAAATTATAAATAAAGACTTATATGGTGTTTAGAATCCCGCAATCTGCTATCCAATATTCAATGTGGTTTTCGCCGTAACCGATCCACGGTGGATCATCTCGTCCGTCTTGAGACTGCTGTTCGTGACGCCTTTCTCCATAAACAGCATCTTTTGGCGGTTTTCTTTGATTTGGAGAAGGAATACGATACCACATGGCGCTACGGCATCTTAAAATACCTTTTTAATTGGGGTTCAGGGGGAACCTTCCTATTTTTTTAGCTAATTTTATGTCAGATAGACACTTTCGGGTAAGGTTAAACAACACCTTATCCGATGCTTTTATTCAAGAAAATGGGGTCGCACAGGCCAGTCCTTTGATTTGTACGTTGTTCACTATTGCTATAAATAGCATTGTAGACAACGTGCGCTTACCTGTTCGTTAATGCCTTTTGTAGATGACTACGCAATTTATTGCAGTTCATCAAGTCTCCACAGGGCTGAACGACAGATAATATTCGCTGTAAACAATCTATTCTTGTGGGCATCTCGTAATGGCTTTCGTTTTTCTGCGGCCAATACGACTGTCGTCCACTTCCATAGATTAAGCGGAATACAGCCAGACCCCAATATTTTAATGAACAACGTTGTTTTACCTGTCTCCGAGACCGTAAGGTTCCTGGGACTTTTATTCGATTTTAAACTAACTTGGATCCCCCACATCAAAGACCTGAAAGCGAGGTGTATTAAAGCTTTGAATTTACTTAAAGTTGTGAGTGGTCGCTCTTGGGGTGCTGATAGGGAAACCTTGATGCGCCTCTATAGAGCCTTGGTGAGATCAAAACTTGATTACGGCAGTTTTGTATATGGTTCCGCTAGACCCTCGGCGTTAAAGATGCTCGATAGCGTTCACCATGCTGGCATTCGACTGGCTACTGGTGCTTTTCGTACTAGTCCAGTCGTCAGCATCTGTGCCGACGCCGGTGAGCCCCCTCTTTCTTACCGGCGGTCTTCCTCCTGGCATCTTACGTGTCTAAACTGCATTGCATGCCAAATAATGTTGCTTACCGCCCTGTATTTCATCCCCCTAACCGTGTCTTGTATGAAACCAAATGGCGTAGTACAAGGCCGGTTGGGATCCGGATGCTATCGGTTTTCGACACGTGTGGGATAGTTCTGCCAAAGGCTATCCCCACATCACCAGGTTGAGTTTCTCCCTGGAAGATACGCCCTCCGAAATGACATTTTGATCTTGCCAAGTTCCCTAAAGCGACCACCCCAAACTTTGTATATGAGAGGACATTTATTGAGCTCCTCTCCACTCGCTTTCACGGATTTGAGCGCATCTACACTGATGGCTCTAAATCTGGAGTCTCCGTGGGATGTGCTTTTGTTGTGGAAGGATCCAATTTTAAATTTGGTATACCTAATGAAACCAGTGTTTTTACAGCTGAATTATATGCCATTTTTAAATCTTTGTGTTTTGTATACCGAAGTAGTCACCGTTCTGTCCTCATCTGCACGGATTCCATGAGTGCTCTGTTGGCATTGTCCAATCTCTACGCCTGGAATCCCCTCGTGCAGATGATACATGAACAAATTTTTAAAATTATTCACTAAGCACCCGGGCTCGCCTTTTGCTGGATTCCTGGTCACGCTGGTCTTCCAGGAAATGAACTGGCGGATCAGGCAGCCAAGGAGGCAGCACGCCTGCCTCCTGAGGCGAGTCTGGGTGTCATGTTTTTAGATCTAAAGGGTTATGTTCGGCGTGGAAGTCTTACGCACCTGGCGACCCCTGCTCAGAACAAGCTGCGGTCCATCAGGGACGGTGTGTCGCGATGGCCCTCTTTTATACGAAAGTCTAGGAGAGGAGGTCATCGTGACGAGACTCCGCGTCGGGCATACTTCATTGACCCATAGTTTTTTACTTAGAGGGGATCCACCTCCAGTGTGTGAGTTTTGTGATACTCCCCTTAGTGTGCATCACATTTTGGTGGAGTGTCGCAAACTAGCCCCTATCCGTCTGGCTCTTGATTTTAAAGGTGATTTACGTTTTTTATTACGCGATAGTGCTGATGGAGTTATTTGTTTACTCCGTTTTATAGGCCAGGCGGATCTTTTTAATGCCATTTCAGTCACTTTTATAAAGTGGCTCTTTTGGATATTATCTCATATTGAGATCCTTTTTAACAGTTTTATTACAATTTAACATGTTGTTTTGTCTTTTTAACGTATTATAATTTTAACATGTTTTGTCATTTTAACGTGTTATATTTTAATATGTTTGTTTTGTCTTTTTATAGGAGTGATACACTTGTGGTTTTTTTTTTAGCAAGTGTATCACTTAATTTATACCAAGAGCCCATTTTAGCACTCCTATGGAGTGTCTCAGATGGTGAATGTTTTATCTCTTTCCCCTATGGGGATTTTATTATGTTTATAATATATTTCAAGTCCCTAATGACCTCGATGTGTCGATGGGCCTTTAAACAACAATAATAATAATGATTAACAAAAAATTGTAACATTTACACGCCCGTGTTCCATGTTTGACACTGTATAATTGTGTGTAGATTTGTTTTATCTTATGATAAGGAACAAACACCCGGAAGGTCACGGCTTACGGAACACAGATTTGTCAACATTGAAAAGTGACTCTCAAACACTAGTTTGGAATAATCACACTACTAGGGGGTCGGGGGGGGGGGGAAAATCAAGTCTTAGAAATTATATAGTCTTAAATTAATTTTGTAATAATTAGTAAGGACTTTGAATAAAGAATTTTCTGAAATGTGGCACCCTTAGCATTTTTAATATTAAATGTCGCTTTTTTGATCAAACAAGTCTGACAAGTCTGTTATACAACTAGCTATCATCCGGTGCGGTAAGCGAGAAATTGGCCACGCAGACGTTTAGCTTTAACGCAATATTTAGTTATTATTACTTACTTATTCTATGGCATTAGGAACTCTAAAGTTCATTGCCGCACTTACAAAAGTACGCCACATATCCCTATCTTTAGTTAAATTATATCCAGTCCACCTCATTACACCCTATTTCTTTCAGGATTTATTCTAATGCTATCCTCTACTCTGTGTTATTTCAAAATATGGTTCACGCCATAATAAAGTCAAAAAAATTCCGACATGGCTCTTTTTTCTTAACAATCCTATATCTTTCTATTCTTTCTCCACGCAAATTTAGGTATATTTAATATAAATTACACTACTTAGTGTAAAGATACGGACAGACTGGACGGGTGGTAAGACACTGACCACAAATTATCATGGAATACATATACGTTAGTTTAGTGTTTATTATTTCAGTAAATTGTCATTAATAACAAAATTGTATATATATATTTCCCCAGAACGCTTAAATTCCATGGAAGAGAGAACCTCAGTACAGGTGCACCACATGACCGAAGGTGATGCTATTAGCGAGACCACTAGAAGGTCGAGCCTGCTACAAGATGCACGCATCCGCCGTGCCAATGAAAAGCTTCTTTCAGGAAGTTATTCTCGGTGGGAATTTTTGACTGATATGGGTCACGCGACAGAAACCAGATTTCGTGAAAACATCAGCTTCATTCAAGGAGCACAAAGGGCGGACTGGGTGGTTGATGGGGATTATTTGAATCCAACTCTAGAAAACCAGAGGCTCTATTTAAACGTCGCAGGCGAGGAGATGCCTCTAGTGGGAAACCTGGATCCCCATTAAAACGTCGCAGGCTAGGAGATGCTCTAGTGGGAAACCTAGAGCAGCCTATTAACGTTCATGAGGAAGGTGGAGCCAATCAAACTGAAAATTGGAGGAATATTAAAGTATAATACTATCGGGTGAAAGTATTTAAATACAGGATCGTGAACTGAAAAATGCAGTGGTCACTGAGGAAACTGAGGAAGCTCACAGTAATAGGGAGCTTTATAGGCTGTGTTTATTATATTGATTTAGCAGAGTATTAACACCATGTGGTCATGTTATTTGTGGATACTGCACGAAAGTCTTGATAAATGAAAATAGTCGTCGAATTGATTTTTCAGAAATTCGATAGCCCAGGATCTGCCCTCTGTGTAGGGCAGTAATTGGTTCTTTTTTTAGAATGTACATTTGTTTAAATCATTATAATTTATTCTATACCCTCCCTAAGTGAACTATAGCTAATTAAAATTTGAAAAATGATTACAAATTTTCAAATTTATCTTGCGACTCAAACATTAAATTAGTTTTGTTAGTAATTAGAAACAAAATCAACAAAAATGAGCATGATTAACTGAATCATCTTACCTCTACACCGATTAGTTATTTGGCAATGAAGTCAAAATATATTACTCATGTGCTCCCCAATACTTTAAATGATTATTATATTTTACCGACCGAGTGTAGCAAGGTCCTGTTTAAACTTGACATGGTATTTCGTCTGTATGTCTGTAAGGACAAATTTTAGCAGGGACATTCTTTGAGCCTAGGCCAAACTATCTATATACTGTAGGTAGTTTTTAATTCTTATCTCTTTAAATATACCAGCCGATCAAAGGTGTATCATTTAAAAAGATCATCCCAAGCGAGTTGAATTTAAAATATTAAGCACTCTATCTTGTACTTAGGTATTAATTTGTTTCCGTCTAGCTTTATCACCGAAGAAAAATATTAATTTTAAATCCAAGCAGAAATTAAAGGAGATGTTTCAACTTTGAATTCAAATATTAAATCTTAAGACTGTAGTAGCGTTAAGAACATGAACTATTCTTAGCATCATGTACAGTACTTAGCAATTTTAAATGGAGGTAGCTATATCTTCTGTTAATAGAACTTCAAGTAACAGACTGTAGGTCCACCTACCAGCTTAACACTCATTCATATGTATTTTTAATCTATGTATTAATTATAATAATCTGTGACAAACACCCAAAACAAATGTCGATCGCCGATTGTTTTATCCTAGTCTAGGATTGGTCAAAGCTGAAACCGTATAATTTGACAGCTCACTCACACCAAACTTAAATTTAAAGCAAAAGGTTTTTATAGAAAAGATAAAAAGTATTTGGGAACATGAAGCTTTACCTGATTCTTGGATTTTTAGAGCTACTGTAATAAAAAGAAAGAAAAAGCATGTTTAAAGATAGATTACAATCTACTTCGGGTAGGTAGACTAAAAGGTTTGTCCTAGTAATGTTAAGAGGGTGAGTCAACTAAGAGGCATAGAATTACTTGCCAAAATTTGCTCTAACTTAGGTAAGTACACTATTCAAATGTATTTAATGAATAATAAATTTATATATAAATTAGAGAATATTATCATTTATTAGCTTAGATACAAGTCAGGTAGAATCATTTATTGCTACAACCAGAGCCTGGATAAGCTATAATATGTGAAACATAATTTAGATATTTTAGGTTAATGTTTTAAACGATTACTTAACTATACGATTATTACATTAATTCTGCACGTATTGACACATATATTTGAATGTTTTAACAATAATTTGACACAGTGGCGCCAACATATATTAACGTCGGCGAGGATTGAGGGGTTGGGAGCAAACCCTACACAGCCAGAACTAAATATCAGTTTTTAGGGGGACATAAGGAAAATGTTAAATGCCCCTAGAAGCGAAGAATTATTTTTACATGCTAGCTTATGGAAACTATTTACAAACATAAGTTACAAAGTTAATCTTTATTAATTTTAATATTGGTCCAGGTCGTGCTAGAGAAATTTCTCCATCTGGTATTATATCTTAACTGTTAGATTCATGACAACAGTCTTAAAATATATTTTAGCTTTGTGGGGTGCAGCGAAATCCGGTGTGATGTGGACCAGTGGACGCTTACCATTTTTTAGGGTGGAACTTTCGCAATAGACTGGATTGTCGATGACGATGAGATCGGGGTTCAAGTCCTGGCCAGGTGTACTGATAATTTTTTTTCCTAAATGGTTTTCTATTTTCCCTACATGCATATGTGGGTTCACTTTGTCTAAATAAATTATCATCATTAATCCATAAGCGTAATTAGTTCATATGCTTATGCTCTAGTATAATGTGGTGCTAAAAAATTAAAATTTGTAGCACTAAATATACAGGATATATTTTAAAATTACCTGTTTAAAAAACAATAATCCTTTTTACTGTCGCTTATTACCGGTTACTAATTTTACATAATATTTTAAAACTTTTTCAAGTTTTAATAAAGTCCACTAAGAAATTTTTACTTAATGATTTTCAACTCTTTCTTCATATAAAAGCGAGTATATTTTCTCTAAATTATACCCTTCTCACCTTTAATCTATTAATATAAAAATAAGATAGTGCATACTTGTAGACCGGCGCTCACTGTCCTTTAATGTTGCATCCAGCTTTGCAGAATTAATTGAGACTGTTCAATTCGTGATATTCCTTTATAAGGTTATCATTATATCGAGTTATTTTCACCTACATTCTTACTTTAGCAAAACCCTACAAAAATATGTCAAATAGTGTATGGTTAAGCTGACGGGTTGGGGGGAAAAATTATTTGAGTGTAAACAAGGACAATCGTGTATTGAATTAACTGTTGTCACTTAGCCCGCTCTTAACTGGATGATATCAAAGTTTGTCGAGGAGTTGGTCCTCTCGTGTCGACTGCTTGGTTGTCTATCACTTTGTACTCCTATACATGAGCTTGTCTAGCAGTTGGTCCAAGTCGTGTCGGTCACTTGACCCACCCAACCTTCCAAAAAATTGTTTTCATTTTGTCTACCGGTTGGTTGTCTATCACATGGTCCAGCTCGTGTCGATCACTTGGTCCGTGTCGTTTCTTCGTGTCTAGCAGTTTACTGTCTACCACTTTGTTGCCTATCACTTTGCCTGCTCCGTTGTGATTTGTGTCTATGTAACGAGCTCCAAGTGAATTTAAATCGTTATCGTTAATTATTATTGTCGAAACGTTACTACTGTTAAAGTAGGTATTCTGTGAGTATCCTAAATGTTGTTATGTAATGTAAGATATTAGTAACATTATGTTTTAAAACACCATCATGTTAGACATATTTATGTTTACGTAGATCATACCTAAGCTAGTCTAAGGGTGACTTACATGACATCAGTTTAACATCTTCTTTAATTTGAATTAGTTAAACATTGTTTGTTATCTGCCTGAACGTGTTTTTTGTAAATACAATTATTATTAACAACGCATTGCACAACGCCTTTCGGGCTATTATGCTTAGCGCCGTCGGTAAAACAGCTAAACCTTTTTTTCTCTGTCCGTGTCCCTCATTGTCAAAATTCCGTTAGCTTGAAATAAATTTTACTTGGGTAAAATAATTCCTACTCATAAACGTTATCTAGCGTTAACTAATAGCTAAACAGCGGACCTAACTAATGTCAAATTAAACATCGTCGGACCCTTGTTTAAGTGCCTAACTAACAAAATGGCGTCACCCAAACAGTCTGTGTAGCTGTTAATTTATCTGACAAAATTCAACTATGTGGAAAATTTCGATTATTTTTTTGGTATGGAGTAGTTAGTAAAAAGCATTTATACCTATCATAATTCATACAAATAAAATGTATGACAATAAGTACAATTATCATTATGTTTAGCCATTCTTTTGTATTTATTTCTTCCCGAATAATGTTGAAATAAACAAAATACAAATACCTACTTATGTAAGCAATAATCAGTCTAAACAAATGGTCAACAGTTGTAGTCCGTTGTTTCTGTGTGAACGTGTCACGTGAACTTTGTGATTTTTTTTTACTTGCAATGCAATTTAAAACAGCAGATGCGGGGCTTTTCGCTACGATTTCGATCTTTCATTCGGTCATCTGCAAAGTGTTGCTATAGCAAAAATAATTCTGCGTTAGTCAACTAAATACATCTTAAACATTGTTTACGAGTTTAAAAAGTTAAGCATTACTTAATATCTTAAGTAGTTATTAGTTAAACTGTTGGTTTGATGTTGACTGTCTTTACTTATTAAAAAGTCTTAATGTTTTAAAATAAATGTAGGCGTAAATTTTAGTTCCATAGAATATCCTCTTTCATTCTAATTCTTGTTGTATTGTAAACACTTTTAGCTGCGTTAAATACCTATTTTCGAGCATTTAACATTGATAAAACGTATTTATCAACTAAAATGTCGCTATGCAATGCACTAATTTAATTTAGAATTAAAAGTGCGTTCAACTAACATCTAAACGGAATTAGACTTTTTATGCAAAGTCACCCCAAATCGCAACTTGAAAATCAGCTTTTCAATACATTTTGATCTAGTATGTATTGTATTTGTTGCTCCCATAGTATAAGTTTCCGAGTGACAATATTTTTGGGTGTAGAATTGATTTTAGGCAATTTCAGTTTACCTTAGTATCGAAAATATTTACAAAGTATAATTCATCCTTTTCTTTACAGACAAAACATGTCACTACCTCCAAAAATTTATCTGGCGCACAAAACTTAAAAGAAAACGTAAAAAGCAAGGCGAAACTGAAAAGGCTGCAAAATTGTTGAGAGTTGAGAAGTAATCTGAATCGTCATCATCAGAACTAGTCCAACACGCGACGGAAGAAGCCTATTTTAATAGAAGTTCTTCAGACGAAGCCCATGAAGATGGAGAGCAGCATGCACAAGAAGATTTAGTTATTTCTGGAATGTCATGTGCAGTTCAAAATATTACAGAGGGTATACCAGACATACCATCACCGTCACCTCTTCAAAATATAAATTATAATATTTCAAAATGGTCGCTCGTTGACCCTGCAACCAGAGATGAAATAATTATTCGAGGTCCTGTAAGTAACGAAATGAACAACGAAAAATATCCGAGAAAAAATGGACGTCATTTTTCAAATACGCATTTTCAAAGGGTAATGCCAAATGGAGAAACTTATAAAAGAAGATGGCTCGTTTACTTTAAATCTGCAGATAAAGTATATTGTTTTTGCTGCTGTTTGTTCAACAGAAGTTCCCATTCTAATTTAGGAAAAGAAGGATTTGACAACTGGAGACACTTATCAGTGCGTCTCAAAACTCACTAAACTTCCTCAGATCACCAGCGCGCCATGCGCAGTTTTGATAGAGGCTTCAATTCGATTAAAGAACTTCAGTGGAATTGACAAGCATTTGCAAAAACAGACGAAGACGAGAAATCACGGTGGGTTGCTATCCTCGAACGAATGATGTCCATAGTATTCTTTTTAGCAGGCAATAATTTGTCGTTCAGAGGAAGCTCTGGATCTGAAGCACTATATACTCCTAATAATGGTAACTTCCTGGGTTTAGTGCAACTGCTAGGAAAATTCGACCCTGTGATGATGGAGCACCTTCGCCGTATTGTTAATAAGGAGACTAATGTCCACTATTTTGGCAAGCGTAATCAAAACGAGTTGATTGGCTACTTGGAAGTGAAGTTCGAAATAAAATTTGACTATGGTAAAGTCATCTAAATACTTCTCCATCATACTGGATTGCACTCCTGATGTCAGTCACGTTGAACAATCATCTTTAACATTGCGTTTTGTTAACACTAATGAAGGTGAAGTCCAAGTGCGTGAGATTTTCATTGCTTACAAGCCGGTAAGTGACTCTTCGGGAGCTGGACTTACTGGCCTCTTTCTTGATGATACTGTGCAAGAGTTCGATTTAGATTATCCACGAGCATTTTTTAATCCATGTGGCTGTCATAGCTTAAATTTGGTAATAGCAGATGCCGCCAAAACATCTGTTAAATCGGTTTTCTTTTGTTCGGATTTCTTCAAAGACTGTTTGTTCTATTCTCGGGTCAACAAAGCGATGGGAACTGATATCCAAGCACGTAGAAGGACTATCACTGAAAAAAGTTTGTGAAACTCGTTGGGAGAGTAGAGTTTCTAGCCTCGCTGCAGTTCGTTATCACTACCCTTCAGTTCGTGAAGCCCTTCTAGATCTCCACAAAGAAACGAATGACCCCAGTTGCAGCATCAGAGGCCTTGTCGCTGATTCAAAAACTGGAGCAATTTGAGTTTATAGTAACAATGGTGGCTTGGTATGATATATTGTTTAAGTAAACATTGTAAGTAAGGCTATGCAGTCTGAAAATGAATTTACCAACGCTTCACAATTGCTGAGAACTGCTCGGAATTTGTAAAAGAGTACCGGGTTCATTCGTCTGCTCTGATAAACAGCTAGGGAAATTGCTTTTCAAAGCTGGAACAGATCCTATTTTTAAGACAGTTCGATTTCTAAGAAAGAAATAGATTATTTTGAATACGGACCGTAGATGGAGACACCAACATATCCTGAAGAATTGTTTAAAATGAACCTCTTTTTACCCTATGATCGATACAATTGAAAATGCGTTGGTCACGCGATTTACACAACTATCCAAATTTAATGATATGGTCCTTTTTATACATATAAAAACCATTCCTGAAAAGTCCAAATTGGAAAAAGGCTGTGCATATTTAGAAATAAGTTTAAACCGATGGGGGGAAATGTGACATATCTGGTTGTGAATTGGTTGAGGAACTTTTATACCTGAATCCATTGTTGAAAGAGCTTGAATCAGCAGAACCAATAAAAGTTCTCTAACTTATTAAACAAAATGGCTGGCAGGATATATTTCCGAATGTGTGGACAGCATTTCGAATTTTGCTGACCATACCTGTAACTGTCGCTAACGGAGAAAGAAGTTTCAGTAAATTAAAACTTATTTACGTTCAACCATGTGTCAGGATAGACTGTCAGATCTAACAATTTTATCTATAGAAAATAGTATTGCCCAGGACTTGATTATTCTGAATTAATAAAAAAAATTGCAAGCGCAAAAGCGAGGAAAGTGGCAATCTAGGCTTTTTAGTTCATTTTTTCATTTCTTAATTTGTTTTAATTTTAAATTTAATTTATGATGTAAATTTGACTTTTGCGTGATGTAAGCGTTGTCTGTACCATAGTAGTTTAATAAACCTTTTCAAACAATATTGTTTCTTTTTACTGTTATTTTTTCTAATCCATATTAATACATGCTAATTTTTGGAGGTCTGAGTTATTATTGATGTAAAAAATGTAAGTTATCTTTGTCTCTATGTACAGGGAGGGGCCATAATGAGATCTCGCACCACCTGAAAACCTTGCTAGGGCCGCCTCTGACAATAAGTACCAGAAGTGAGAGATATTCATCTTTAAATACATATTAGACCTTCATCAACATAAGTTTAAATACATAGTCGGGACGAGGCGGAGGGAGAGACAACAACAATGGTCAGATCAAAACGGACACCTCCAACACAAGAAAACATCGATAGAGTATAAAAAAAACTTTATGTTTTTCAAGTAAATCTTTTATTTTGTTTCACATTAATTTTTTTGTTAATAAGGTGTATAATATGTTTTTTGACTAAAATTTTTGGGGGGGTTTAAATATTTTGGTCGCTATATTGGAAACCGTCATTTTTTATTTTGCAATTTTTACTTTGGTTTCGTAATCAGTAAATCTAAACCCAAGGTACCAAGTTTTATACAAAATTGAGCTTGAAAATTTTTGCCGCCTTTTTTTTTTTTTTCAATTCTGCTTTTTTATTCGTAAACAGAACCTTTGAAACCCCCATAACTAAATTTCATACAAATTGAAAAAATATTTCCCCATTTTGGCATTTTTTTGGATTTGGGCCCCCCTGTACGTCGTATTGATCATATTTTGATGAATTTTCGGTCTCGAGTTCTGCTTAGGTTTTGTGTTTGTAAATCGTGTGCCCTATATAACCACATTTCAGTGAAGGTAGTCAGAAAGTGCACGTTAAATTCAATTACACTTTTTTAAAAAATTTTTAGGTCATGTGCAATATATCCCAAAAAAAAGGATGTTTTGAAAATGCAGAATAACTTTTTCCGTTTTATTTTAAAAATTAAAAATCATTAGGGGGAACGGGGGAATTTCGGTCATTAAGGGAAAAACCCCTTAAGTCTTTTTAGATAAATATTTCAAAATTTTAGTGAAATCTTTCCTTAGTTTTTAGGTATATCAATTAAAAGTTGGGTTTTTACTGAATAATTCCCATGATGAAATATGATAAAAATTAAAACAGCGCTTGACCGGCAAAAACCCTACCAAGTTTGGGTAATCCCGTCACTAGTGTGGGTAATGCCCGTCATGGAGCAGAATACCAAATTATAAGGATACAAATAAACCCAAAATTTATTTTTTTCCCTGCCCAGTTATTGAAATTTAAAATTGCAAAAAATAAAGCAAAAAAGAAAAAAAAAAATTTCTCAAAAATTTTAAATTTTCCCTACCAGTTGCTGAAAATTTGGGAAGTTTCCCAACAATGTTTCTGGAATGACATAGCTTGTACTTCAACTTCAGGGGAAAAAAAAGGGCCCATTGACCCCTGTTTCACGCAAGAATTAACTTTAAAGGGAAATTTTTTCCCATTTCATGCCCCGGGGAAAAAAAGTTTTTCTCCGATCTTTCATTTGAAACTCTCACTAAGAGATATTTGCCACAAGAAATATTTGTGGCTTTATTTTTTAGGGGGAAACTCTTTTGGGAAAGTTCTTCACTTTCGCTCTCATCTGTCTCCAAATACACTTTTACCTGACCTTGGACAAAAAGACCTCTTTCCTTTGAACTGGGTGAAAGAATGATAATTTCTTTCTGTGGTCTAAAAAAGACAGCGATTTTTCTTCGAATTTTCTCTTTTTTTTCTTCTGTTGCAAAAAGCTCTTCTTTATTCTTTTTTTTTTCTTAAGCACGCTTTTTTAGGGGTTGCTGTCCAAAATTTTTGAGTGCATACTTTTTGGTCCTGGCTGACTCAAAACTGGCAGGGGAGAAAGATCCTAAGGTTAATCCTGTGAACTCCGAGAAAGGGGCGTCTGTGAGCGCCTCTGTAGATTCTATTTTTAGGGGGGAAAACTTCTCGGAGAACAATTTTGGGTTATCGGAAATATCCCCCTACACGAAAATCCAGATAGCCTTTTCAAGGTTGAACTGAGTGTATGCCTTTTTGAAAAAATTTTGCAATTTGTAAAGTAATTCTTTCGATTGCATGGGTTTCATGAAAAAATAACCCACTTTTGTTGTAGGCTTTCTTCTGGGCCAAGAAAAATACTTTTAGCGGTTTTAGGGGTGGAAAAAGTGGTGGGGGCAAGGGGCAACGTTTATGAAGTTTTTCTTTACAGAAGTCAAAGCTTCTTTTATGTGACTGCCGTGGTTATTATTATTAGTAAGACAGGCTCCTTTTTTGGGGGTAAGTTTTTTTTTAATGTTGTAGCCATTGGGCAAACAGTCCTTCATTAGCCAGCCCTTTTTTTAGCAGAAAACAGAGCATTAGGTGGCCACACTTTTTTAAAATAGGAGCCATTTGCTGCCTGGCATAGAAAAAACAGGGGGGAAAATAGTTACCTCGCTTAAAAAAAAACAAATAAAATGTAAATGGTTTTTTCCTCTTTCTCCAGATGTTGCTGCACCAATCTTTTCTGTCCCCTTTAGTGCTAAGATTTTATTTGTCTCATGAACTCGTTATCCGGTTTCATCCTGTTTAAAAATTTTTTTTGGAGTTTAAATTAAAATTTTTCCATAACATTTTCAAGATTATAAAAAATTTGGTCACCTCCCGCTTGTTTTAAAACCTTTTTTTCTGTTTAGGTTGTTGTTCAGGTTTTTGAGCTGAAATGTGGGTTTCGTCGTAAAATTCCTCTAAACCCGTCCTTGCCGGCCCAAATTTGCTTTATTGAATCTGTTGGGTATTTAAAAATTTTTTCCGCATCTCGAAAAAAAGTTTTTCCAATGATAGGTGTCAAACCGAAAAATATTTTTAAAAGTCTTTAAGTGTTAAAAATTTTTCGCTTTTGGTCCGGGTGAAAATTTCTTTTTTTCCCAGCTTGGGCACTCATCTTTTAAATTTTAATTCTTTCCCCAGGGGGACTGAAGGGGATGCCGTGTCCTTGGGAGCTTTTTGGAGATTTCCCATTTTTCACGTCAGAAAAAGCTGCTGAAAATCATTCCGTCCATTTTGGGCCTTTTGGGTTTTTCGTTTTTTAGTTTCTGGGCATTTTAAAATAATTAAAATTTAAAAAAAAAAACTTTTTTAAAAAAAGGGGAAATAGCATAATGATGGGAAATGCCGGTCACTGTGACCGGCGTTTCCGGAACTGTCCTTTCTCCCCTTTTCATGAGACTATTTTTCTAAATACAATTTTTTGTTTAATTTTAATTTTAATTTACATAAAATCAAACCTTACATTTGAGTGCTCAAAACAGAAATTAAATATTCAAAAATAAAAGAAAACGACCTTATTTTCCGCCCATAAAAAAATTTAAAATCAAAATTTAATTATGACAATGGGGCCCTTTTGTAAAGGGAAGGCACCTGCGCGGTCCCATGGCTTAATCTTAGTTAAGAAACAGGGCCGCTAGGGAGCGTGTTTCTTTTGGGTTTACTTTCAAATAAAAAGGCTGATAATGAGGTGACTGGCATTACCCAATGCCGGCATTCCCCCCTTCTCCCTATTTTTATACTTATAAAATTTTTTCCCAAACCACCTAGCAAAAAAAAATATGCTACGATATATTTTTTACCAAACGCAAATTTAAAAATATTTCATTTTTTCTAGAAAATAAAGTTTTTTTAAGTACGTATATTGAAAAAGAAATTTAAGCGTATTAAGTATCCTGTTTATTCAAACACTTTTTAAAACCCCAAAGCTTAGGTAAAAAGGGGGGGCGGCCGGTCTCTGCTTTGTTTGTCTTCAGAATACAGAAAACCAACGACCCTAAAGAGACCACGCCAGGAGCCTATCCTCGAGATTTGCGAATGGAGTGGTCACGTTCTCAATATCGAAACATGTTACTTTCGCTATTCTTGAAAAAAATTTCGTTACGGAATAGATTTTTTTTTTTTGGGTTGATTTCACTCGGTCCAACCGTGCGGAATTGTCAACTCGCAACAAATTTGGCGAAAACCTTACAGTTAAAATGGCGGAAGCGTGGATGAATTTTATGATTAGAGAAATAGAAAAAATTGGAAAAGAAATTAATAAGGTACCACGCATATTTCGAGAACGTGAAGAATTTTGGTTGAGCGAAGATTTTATTAAATTATTTTGGGTCGATAAACATTGCGCTTCAAATTGATTGAATCATTAGAAGAAGTCATGAGAAAAACCCACCGGAATTTGCTCTTTCGGTTGATGTAAAGGTAGCTTGCTTTATTTTCTCTCATTTCAAAGTTTATGAAAATTGAAATACTCTTATTTTAGCCCATCCACAACAATAGTAAATCAAATTTGAATCGTTCCTCCCTTTTCATAAATAAGGTTTTAAATTTTTAAGTTACCCCCCCGCGGGACGGGGTTTTTGAATAGTCCCGAGTAAACCCCCCTTTTCGTAAGAAGCGCTAAAAGGGGAGGTTTCTTCAGGACGACCCGTTGGGCAAACCTTTTTTTATCTTTCCTTTTTACTTTTTTTTTCCCCCCACTTTTCCCCCCTTTTTTCACTTCCCCCTTCGCTTTATCTACCTTTAAATTTTTCTTCCTTTCCCCCCCGTTCATCCGCACAGAGAAATTTTTGGCCCTTTCCCCTTGACGACCTTGGAACTAAACCCGGCCCCCTCTGTTTATTATTGGATACCACTGCCTTGGCTCCCCAATGAAAGTGCGCTGGTTTGTAATATTTTGTGAAGGGGGCCCTTTGGGTGACAACCCGGGTACCCCACCCTTTAGAAAAAACCGGTTTTGTTCATGAGGGTCCCGGACTAAAATTAGCATTTCCCGCATACACTTGCGCGGTGCCTCTCTTCCCGGGGATGTCCATATGAAGGTTGTCATGTCTAGCGCGATGGGGCCTCTCGTCGGAGAGTAAAAGGGCCCCAAGTGGTAGAAACCCAAATAGATCAACGGGGCTAAAGATCCCAGTACTTTTGCGTTTCCCCCCCCCCTCATGATTGATCTTTGTCACACTGAACCTTACGTCCGTGGCACCGTTGCCCAAATTTTGTGGGGTCTTACTGCCCGGCCCTACAGGGCCGTATTAAAAGATAAGAGGCGGAAACGGGAAGGCCGTCCAACCCCGTTTTGATGAAAAGCCAGGAGGGTGAGGCCCCCGCCCCCCTTCCTGGTGTTCTCGAGTTGGGAAAAAAAAAGTTAGATCTGAAATGTCAGCCCATTTATCCTCGAAAGAGTGATAAATGGAGCAGCAAAATTGGTTTTAATAAGGAAACTTTGGGGGGCACCATTTTGTTCAGACTATGTCCGAACTCAATCCCCAAATTTAGGCATCTCCCAAATACCGTTGAGTAATACGGAAAAATACAGGTGAAGGTGGCCCCACAGGTTCCTCAATGTTTGCAAGGGATGGTCACTTGTTATGACCCCCGGGCTGCGTAAGCATTGAGGAGATCTGTGAGGAACTTTCCCCCCCCGGTCACGAAGTGTACCGTATTATCCCAAAAAAAGAAATGGGCAAGAAAAGAAGACGGGTACTATACCCCACATTTTCGACTCCCACCCCTTTCCCAAGGAGGTCGACAGGGTTCCAGTTCTCAGGTCCGGGCCCTATGCCTAACCCTGGCGCTGTTTTTAGTGCAGGAATTTGGGCATACGAAGCTGCGATGCCCTGGTAACCAACTGTCGGTTGTGGACAGGGGGGCTCATGAAACACCCTGCGGTCTCCCAAAAACTGGTCCTGCAAGGGGCCCAAAACCCCCAGGTCTCGAGCCCGTCCAAAATGGGAAAGGTAGAGAAGAAAGTCCCGGAGTAATCTAAAAGAGATCTTATATGCCCAGGACGCAAGGAATACGTATCAAGTCAAACTCCGGGATTTCAAGTCCGGGATTTCAAACTTCAAAGCCGGGGTTGTCGCAAAATATAAACTTCCCCAATGCCATTGCGCAGTTAAAACTTCTAAGGGGCCAAAACCCACCAGTGCCTTGGTCTCTTCTCGAACATTTATGTTTTCCCCGCCAATTTTTGGGGCCTAAATTTTTAAAAAGGGGCCAAACCCCAAACGGGCGTTCCCCCACCTATCCCCCGAGGGCGACCTCGGAACTCCCCGAGCCCACCTCGGGGAACACCCCCCAGCCCCCTCGGGAAAATCCCCCCCGGGGGGCCCCCTCGGGGTACTAAAACAAGGGCGGGGGTTGTTTAGCCTCTCACACCCACCTCAGGGCTTTTTGGAGGTGGGGACGAGTTGCGGAACAGGTGAGGCCGCTAAGGCGATCCCACTGGTGCCTTGAAAAAAGGACCAGCGGGGACGCCCAAAATTTTTTTATTAAAAAAGCGCGAAGGTTTAAAACCTTCGAACAAAATCCCACTCCCAGTCCCTCCCAAAAAAAAAACGAAGCCTCTCCGAAGCGGGAGGTACAGGGGGAAAACTGGGGAAAAGGCAAGGGGCCTAAAAAGGGGCCCCACAAATTTTTATTTTTTAAAGGGTAGTGAAAGGATTGCGAGGGTTCTAAAATTTTATTTATAATTTTTGTGCTATACAAAAATTGTAGGGGTTTCTATGCCGTGTAGAGGAAATTAAATAAAAATTTCTTCCCCCATCCTCCCTCTTGTGTTTGCAGGAAAACCCACTTCCCCCCAAAAGACAACCGAGCTTCGTGGGTACGATGTGTAGTACCCCAAAGCCTTTTCTTTGATGGGTAGCGGAGGGGTGGCTTATTCGCACGAAGCATATATAACATAAGAATATTAATATTTTTTTCTGATCTCCAAGTGATTGTGTCGAGCCCCCCTTTCCTATGGAGGGGACCGTATGCGCATTTATTCCCACCGGGGAATGTTTTCCAAAGGCTCTGAGGCCCTCTTTATACAACTTCCGCCCCCTAAACTTGGGGGCTTTAACGCGCATAACCTGGTGTGGGGGGTCTAATTTTCAACGCCCGCGGGGGATGGGGGAAAGGGTATTTTTGTCTCGGGAAACCTGGTGTTAATGAAAAACCGGGACCCAGAAAACTTCTCCCCCTTTAATGGTGATCCCCTTTCCATCGACCTGCTCTATGTAGCCCCCGGGGTTTCTGGGCCATTCCTTTGGGAGGTTCACTCGGACCTATGTCAGCGATCACTTTTCCCCTTTGCTTTCCAAATAAAAATCCTCCCCTACAGCAAAGGTCCCTCAATGGTTCTAAAAAGTGTAAATGGGAAAATTCCCGGTTCGCCCGTATTGACGAACCCCCTGCTCCCGAAAGTCGTTTTTAAGCGGGCAATTTACTTCGACGGTCATAGCGGTGGCGAGGGCATCCATCCCCAAAACCTCGCCCAAAACCCCCGGGACGTCCTGTTCCTGGTGGAACGAGGGTGCCGGGTGGTATTTCTAACCCCGAAGGGTCCCCACATCGCTTTCATCGACGTCCAAATTCGGAGAAACTGGAGTCATTCCGGGGTTTACGTGCTAGAGCTCGCCGTATCATTCGAGAAAGCAGAAGTAGTCTTGGAGACAGTTTTTTTTCTACCCTTTCTATTTCCTACCACAACCCAAAGGGTTTGGATACATTTTGTAAAGTACGTAGTAGCAAAAATACCATTTTAATATCCCGCACTCATGTTAACGGTTCCTTTTTCCTCCCCTTGGGGTCGCCAATGTTTGGGCTCGATGTTGCCCCTTTTTCTAAAACACTGCGAGCTACTCTAACGGTTCGCGGTGCATAAACCAGCATCGAGCGCCGTATATTTACTTTGGCCAATCGGGGGGAGGATTAAACTCCCCCTTTACCCAAAAATGACTGACCCACGCCCGTCCCAGGCCGGGAGCACGCCTTGGTCCAACGACATTTATTACGGATGTTGCGTCAGCTGCCCCAGCCGGCAGGATTTCTTTTAGACCTTACAAATAGTGTTTTTGGGAATCTCACGTTCCCTCATATGAGGCAAGCAACCCCTTAACCCATATAAAAAAATGGCAGGATAAATTAGAGCCAACAGCTATAAACCGAAAACTTTAACTAGTTGGTAAGTAAAAATTGGAAAAAAATAATTAATAAACGTTTTTTGGTATTTTAAAACCCGCAATTGCTATCTAATATTCAAAAGTGGTTTTCGCCGAACCCTCCACGGTGGATCACCTTTTCTGTTAGAGACGGCTATTCGTGACGCTTTTTTCCCATAACAGCATCTTTGGTGTCTTCTTCGATCTGGAAAAAGGTACAACCACCTGGGGTACGGCATTTTTTAAAACACTTTTTTAAATTGGGGGTTTCGAGGGGAAAACCCTTTCCCTTTTTTATATCTAATTTTATGTCGGATAGACACTTCCGGGAAGGTTGAATAAACCTTATCCGATGATTTATTCAAGAAAAGGGGTGCCTCGGGTAGTATTCTTAGCTGTACGTTGTTTGCTACGCGATAAATATTTGTGGAAACCCGCGCTCACCTGTTCCCTATATGCCTTTTTGTGGGACTACGCAATTATTTCAGTTATCAAGTCTCCATAAAGGGTGAACGAACTACAAAACCCCTGTAAAAAAATTATGGTTTGGGCATCTCGAAGGGTTTCGTTTTTTTTGGGCTAAGACGCTGTCTCCCTTCCTTTGATACGCGGAATAAGCCCGCCCCCCAATATTTTAAGAACAACGTTTTTTTTACCTGTCTCCCGAGACCTAAGGTTCCTGGGACTTTTATTCGATTTTAAACTAACTTGGATCCCCCACATCAAAGACCTGAAAGCGAGGTGTATTAAGGCATTGAATTTGCTCAAAGTGGTTAGCGGCCGGTCCTGGGGTGCTGATAGGGAAACCTTGATGCGCCTGTATAGGGCCCTGGTCAGATCTAAACTAGATTAGGGAGCTTTGTTTATGGCTCAGCTAGACCCTCGGCGTTAAGATGCTAGATAGTGTCCACCATGCTGGCATTCGACTGGCTACTGGTGCCTTTCGTACCAGTCCAGTCGTCAGCATCTGTGCCGACGCCGGTGAGCCGCCTCTTTCTTACCGGCGGTCCTATCTATTGGCATCTTACGTGTCGAAACTTCATTGCATGGCGCAGCATGTTGCCTATCGTCCTGTGTTTCATCCCCCTAACCGTGTCTTGTATGAAACCAAATGGCGTAGTACAAGGCCGGTTGGGATCAGGATGCTATCGGTTTTCGACACGTGTGGGATAGTTTTGCCAAAGGCTATCCCCACATCCCCAGGTCGAGTTTCTCCCTGGAAGATACGCCTACCTCAATGCCATTTTGATCTTGCCAAGTTCCCTAAAGCGACCACCCCAAACTTTGTATATGAGAGGACCTTTAATGAGCTCCTCTCCACTCGCTTTCACGGATTCGAGCGCATCTACACTGACGGCTCTAAATCTGGAGCCTCCGTGGGATGTGCTTTTGTTGTGGAAGGATCCAATTTTAAATTTGGTTTACCTAAAGAAACCAGTATTTTTTCGGCGGAATTGTATGCCATTTTAAATCTTTGTGTTTTATATACGGAAATAGTCACCATTCTGTTTCATCTTGCCACGGATATCCAAAGATGTGCTCTTGTGGCATTGTCTCCACTCTTACTCCTGGAATCCCCTCGTTGCAAATGATACATGAAGCAAATTTTAAAAATTGATTCATTAAGCACCGGATCGCCATTTTGCTGGATCTGGTCAAGCTGGTCTTCCAGGAAATGAACTTGGCGGACCAGGCAGCCAAGGAGGCAGTAGCTGTCTGCGAGGCCGAGTTGGGTGTCATGTTTTTAGACCTAGGGGTTTTTATGTTCGGCGTTGGAGTCTTAAGCTACCTGGCACGAGCAGTGGGTCTCGAAACCCTGCTCAGAAATGCTGCGCGTCCATCAGGGACGTGTGTCGCGATGGCCCTCTTCATATACGAAAGTCAAGGAGAGAGGAGGTCATCGTGACGAGATCCGCGTCGGGCATAGTTTTCTAACCCTCGGATTTTACACTCCAGTGTTTTGAATTTGCGATGCTCCATTTGTGTGCGTCACATTTTGGTTGGAGTGTCGCCAGGATATGCCTATTCACCTTTTCCCTTGATTTTAAAAGGTGACCATCGTTTTTATTACGCGACAGCGCCTGGATGAAGTTATTTGTATACTCCATAATATACGCTCAGGCGAATCCTTTTTAGTGCCATTTGATAGTCACCTTTATAAAGTGGTCTCATCTGGATTTTTTCTCATATTGAGACCTTTTTTAACACTTTTAGTATACTTTAATGTGTTTGTTTTGTCGTTTTATCCATTTTAATAAACTTAATAAAAATTTTTTAACATGTTGTTTTGTCTTTTTAACTCAATATATTGTTTAATGTGTGTTTAGTTTCTTTATTAGAGTGATACACTGTGGTTTTTTTTTAGGGCACTGGATGTTTCACTCAATTGTACTTTGAGCCATTGAGCACTCCTATGGGAGTGTCTCAGGCGGTGGAATGATTATATCTACTCCCCTATGGGGATTTTATTAGCTTTTAAATATATTTCAAGGCCCTAATGACCTTCGATGTGTCGATGGGCCTTTAAACAAGTAAATAATAATACAGTTTGAAAATTGTATCAAAGGAACTACCCTATATTTTCCTATCAATATTATAACTAAAATTATTTTAATAACATATGAATTCGCATTAGATATATCATTTGAACAAAATTGATAGCCATTTTTTTAATCACAAAAAATTCAGAGTCTCTATTTATGAACAAGGATGGTAGAGGGTGCCGCAATTTTTCGTGCAGGTTAGTGGGAAAAACATTAAGGGTAAACTAACCTTGGTAAACCCGACTGAGTAGTGATTTTATAAGAATTAATAATTCCAGCTTTCGTCCAATCTCGGCTTTTTCACGGGTGTGCAACCCATAACCTCAGTTACCCCACGGAGGTTGCCCACTCACCTGTGAAACATACGTCTATTAGTTAGAAAAATCTCAGCACCAGATTTGTCGGTCTGGTAACGGCTGCTTGGACGCTGATAATCTTTGAAAATACTCAGTATCACGGTAGCACCACAAATACTTTTTACATTGCCAATTTTAGCGAAAACAGTGTTATAACAGTGTTGTCACTTTGTTTTCAGTAAGTCAGATTTCTTGGCTGCTGAGCGGTCAAAGGGAACAATTCCAGTGGGGAGTTCGGATACCGGAGCAGGTTAACAGTCAAGGAGAACAAAAATCAGGTGTGAGAGGTTAGGTTATCAGAGCCAGGATAGGTTCCAGGAGAACAAAAACCAGTGGGTAATTAGTCTTATTCTGAGCAGGTTTAACAGTCAAGGAGAACAAAACTCAATTGGGAGCTATGTTATCTGAGCAGGTTAACGGTCAAGAAGGAAGGATCCATGGAGCAACAATTATCCTTTTCTCTCCGCATAAGAAGTTCGATGTGGTGGTACACAATCTCTCATGTCAGGTATCATTCCTCATCAGATATAGACTTAGACGCTAATTTTTTAAAGGTTTTGTTGTGTATTTTTCGGGAATAGATTTTTATGCAAGACTTGATTTGTGTCTATACTTTAACTAACAGAGCATTCTTTTGACCATTATTTGAACTAAAAAAATTTGTGTACTTAGAGATTATGTTGCAAGTCTGCGAAACACCCTAAAATAACCAGAGTAAACGGTTATTTTGATGTGGAATACCTCAAGGGACCGAACTATTCCACATCCTCATAACCGTTTAATCTGGTTATTTTGGGGAGTTGCGCAGACTTGCAACTTGTTTAATTCTGTACTACTCCTTGTGCCTGCTGCCGTTTCTGTTCAAATATAACCTTATTTTCATACTAGTTAATTTTTTTTCTATGGTGTTGGCTAAAATCGGTTGGGTTATTGTCGATGTGGAGTAGTTAAGGTCCAGTGTCTCAGTGTGATCATTTTGATAGAGTTTAAGTGGTAATTTGGTAGTTTGCACTGGCAACACTGCCCTTCTTAAAGTTCATTATTTGAATTCTTTTTTTGGGTTTTAAGCGAGATAAACTTATTTAAGTTTATGTTTTGTTAAATGTGTAATATCCCCCTTTATTTGTGCATTTTAGGGGTTTTTCCTTTTACCTAAGTAAATTTTCCCCCAAATTCCTACACTAAGTACTTGATAATGTATTGGGCCTGGGGTCTCAAAAATTTTTTGCCCTTGTAAACCCGAGGGCTTAATTGTTTTTCAAACTTTACAAAATTAATTTGTTGTTTTTTCCATTCAAAAATTAGTTTGGGTTTTAAAAGGGTAACTTTTTTTTGGGGTTGTTGTAACGTTCAATTTTGGGTCAGTGGGGAAAATAAAAATGGGTCATTGAATTGTTTTCTATTTTGCCCTAAAGCCCGTTTTTTGGAAACCCAGGGGTAAATGGGGTGTCGCTAAAAATTAATATTTGAAAAACCCCAATTCTTCCGCCCAAAGCATAAATACTTGGTTTGATTTTTGTAACGGAAAAAACCAGTGGTCAAGCTAAAACTTGTAGAATACAGAACAAAAAAAGAAAACACTTTGCCCTTTACCCGGACGTAAAAAAAGGTTTCTGGTTCTTTTGGACTTACAGTGAAAATATTTTTTTGTCGCCGAAAGGTGGGGGGGGGGGCAGGTAAAAATTGGGCTTATGGGTACCCATGGAAGGGCCCAGAGATGTGTGAGAATATTGTAGAAAGTGTGCGCAAACAAGTGGAGAATTGTGATAGAGTTCTAGCTATAAAAATTTATTGAGTTCATAAGGGGACAGGTCCGGGGTTTGGGGAAGTTAGTAATTAAAAAACTTCGCGTTGAATCCCCAACCCAGTCCCTATAAGTTGTTTAGTTATTCCTTATAATTCAGGGGGAGGTGACAACTCAGAACCTAAACACTCTTTTGACGTTTGCCAAACTGTATGATGTCACAGATATGTTTTTTAGTATTTCAGAATTTCTCTTAATAAAATGTGCACCCTCTCAACTCAAACTCAAAACTTTTAAAATTTTAAAGGCCCTAAACAGTTTAGTTGCAAAAAAATTGGCCTCTGTTTTTCAACCGTAAAAAATTGTAATTTCAGAAACCTCACGGGATATTGTGCCGCACTTATTTTCCCATCCATGCTATAAATTGGTACCAAAAAAACTGCCCCAAAAAAAAACAAAAAAATAGTAAAAATTTGAGACCAAATACAATTGGAAAATTTTGTTTCAAAAAATAAAAAAAAACTTTGGGAAAAAATATTTTGAAGGTAAACTTTGTTTGAGCGGGGAAAACCCAAAGCGACCATCATCAACAAGACTTTCTGAAACTTCATTGAGTCGTATTTTTTATCTGTGCGAACATTATCATCACAAGAGGGCCCTTTCAAAAGATATTGATTTGGCTGTTTCACAAATTAATTTAAACCAATTCTTTTTTCCCCCGGGGGGTTCCAAAAAAGTCTTGTGACTTTATTTGCTTTAAAAAAAAGCCCATTAAACCGGAGAGGTTTATCACATTGATGTCCAACAATTTTTGATGATTTGCCCCAAACTCTAGATTGTGTTGTAGGAAAGCATGGAACGCCTTTTTACAAAAAGGCATATTTTTCATCATTTCAGTAAATTTAATGTTGAAAAGATCATTTTTAAGGAAAGGATTTAGAAAAATAGGGAAACCGTTTTAAAAAACTATGGAAATTTGAGTGTGAAATGACCTTGCAAATTCCCGAAGGGAAACTTAATATAAAGCCTACCTATAACTTAGGCACAGTTTTTATTTATAAAGGGCATTTTTTGACACTTTTCCCAAAATTACCAAATTACTCTTAATTTATCGGTGTCTCTAGGGGGTAAGTAAAAAGTCATGCCCATTTGCAACTGTCACTATTCAAAGATTTATAAATATTAAACTATTTTCTAATAATGTTTTAAAAGTTGACCCATGGACATGCCCCAAAATCTAACTAGCTCGAGCCAAAATTCCCAAAAATCAAAAAACAACTAGCCCCAAAAACCCAAAGTTCCCCAAAATCTAATAACTAGCTCGAGCCAAAGTTCCCAAACTCAAACTAACTAACTAGCTCGAGCCCCAAAATTCCCCAAAAAAAAACTAACCCAACTAGCTCGAGCCAAATTCCCAAACTCCAAAATAATTAATAGCTCGAAACCAAAATCCCCAAATCAAACTGAGTCAAAGTTCCCAAATTCATTCTTGGGACAAAACCCTTTTGTACATTTTAAAAACCTTTTATTCAATTTTAAAAAATTAAAATTTTTTTTGAACTTTACTTTAAACATAAGATGAGCAAAGTTTGATATAAATGTTCTTTTCACCCAAATTTTTTAAAAATTGATAACTTAGTATTCTAAAGCAAGGCCCCTACAAATTAAAAACTAGATTTGAAATTTTTAAAATCTTAATTTACAAGAGGTCTCATTTCTTTGTTAAAAACCAAGGGGGTGTGATGTTGGTACCCCAAACCTTCGACTCGGGGCTACTAGGCTGTGTTTCTACTTTTCGACTCCGACTATAGACTATATGTTTCTACTGTTCGAATGAATATAGGCTATGTGTTTCTACTGTTTTTACTCCGATCCCAGGCTATGTGTTTTCTACTTTTTCGGGGCTGACTACTAGGCTATATGTTTTTTACTGTTTGACTGAATACTAGGTATGTGTTTCTCCCGTTCGAAATGACATACTAGGCTATGTGTTTCTACTGTTCGACTGACCCACTAGGCTATGTGTTTTTACTGTTTTGACTGACTACTAGGCAAAGTGTTTTACTGTTTGACTCCCACTACTAGGGCTATGTTTTCTACTGTTCGGGCGACTATAGGGTATAGGTTTTTTATGTTCGACGACTAAGGCTATATGTTTTACTGTTCGACTGACTACTAGGTTTTATGTTTTTTACTGGGTTTTGACTGACTACTAGCTATGTGTTTCTACTGTTTGCTCCGACTACTTGGCTATGTGTTTCTAAATGTTCGGGCTGACTACTAGGGTATGTGTTTTTTACTGTTTGACTGACTACTAGGCTATGTTTTTTTCTATGTTTGACTGACTACAGGCTATATGTTTTTTATGTTCGACTGATACTAGGCTATATGTTTCTACTGTTCGGGGCTGACTTTCTAGGCTATATGTTTCTACTGTTTGCTCCGATACCCAAAGGGGGGTTTTATGTTTTTACTGTTTGACTCCGAAATACTAGGCTATATGTTTCTTTCCCGTTCGAAATGACTACTAGGGGTATAGTTTCTACTGTTTAAAATTTACTTTATTCAGGAAAAAGGCTAATATATATTAATTAGTAATAACAAACTTTCGCTGTAGCCACCATTTTAAACCCCGCTTAAAAGGGGGTTTTTTAAAAGGGTTTTTCTAGCTTGTTAAGTGGCTTAAAAATAACCAAATACAAGGGGAAACTTTTGTGATAACACATAGGTTTACCTTATACAGTATATGATTGTGTTAATTCTAGATAAAAGTTTGCTGGTCCGGGAGTCTTTAGTGAGTAGAACAAAGAATTTGAAGTGTTGCCACAAACATCCAAAATGTCTTTATATCTAGGTGAAGTGAGCAACATTATTGGCTTTTATTTGTTATTATGTTTGTAGACTTTTTCTTAGGATTTATTTTACAATAAAACCATGATTATTTATATATATCTAAACTCAAGTGCCTATCAATTCGTTTATTTTTACAACTTATTATTTGTAATAATATAATGGGATAGCATTACTATATTTTGTTCCAAGTGCTCCAGCCAAAAAAATACAACACAATCCATAACGGTTTGGAAGCAGATGAACTTGCGAAAAATTACTCGACTACCGTCGCAACATCTGTTCCATCTTAGCATCTCTTTTATAAAGTAGGACAAAATTCTTACAAAGACAAGAAACTGTTTTAGAAGGAAAGATGGGTTTTACAAACACTGGATGACAAATTATCAAGCAAGTATTGATTATTTCAAAATATTGGTTTTTTATGTGTATAAAATTTTATAAAATATATTGTTTGAATTGAAATTGAAGTGTTTGATTCATTGACTATAAATGTACTTTACTTACAGTTTGTTCACCTATTGAAATAATAAAAAAAAAGGTTTAAAATACCAGTTTAATCTATAAATAATGGATTTTTAAAAAACATCGATGTCTTATTGATGAAACATCAAGGTCTTGCAGATGATGTTTGTTCCCCATCGATGTTATAGTATTGATGTTAAACATCAATATTTTTCTTTTGATGTCTATCCTGAGTACTGACATTGTAAGCTTTCTTTAAAATGCAGGTAGATGCCATCAACTTCTACTTAAGTGGAAACTGTTTTCAGAGGTTACAATAGATATCCATAAAAAGTTTCTGCGCTACTGTAGAATGTGAATATGGTTTCTTACCTAGAAGTCTTCAGATCACAGGTACCACTGTCTACGTAACTGCCACTATAATACACATTGTTGCATGACACGGCTGACTATCTTTTTTATGTATTGGGTTTCATGAAAGATTTAATTTGAAATAATAGTTCTACTTCTAAATAAATGTTTAAAACAAGTAGTACATTAATCTCAGCCAGCTAAGTACAGAATAGACCACTATAAACTGAGAAAAACCCAGCTCTTTATATATTTATGGAACTGGGCTGACAGATTGAAAATTAAATACACATGCTTATTTTTTTAAAGATATGGTTCTCTCTTAATTTTATATTTTCAGCCGCACAATTACATATCATACATGCATGCACACCATTAAGTAATCTAACATATTTACAGTTTTATACACACATCCATGTATACATAGATATGGCTGAAGATTCACATATCATATATATATAAAGATAATTTGTTATTAAATCTCCTATTTACATACACATAAAGATTTCTGTCAATCTTTTAAAAAAGAATGGTAATTTGATTACCATAACAGTAATAAAACATTTTAACATATCCTCATTTCGTTCACATTTTAAAAACCTAGGGCAATAATCAATTTATATTTGGTATGATACTCTCTTTTACAAACGTATTCATGATCAACACGATACGCAGAACACAATTTAAGATTAGTATATTTTTTATATCTGTAAAATATATCTCTTGCAACACGATGAATTAATTGAACAATATGAAAAAAAATACAATATTTACAATTTTAATTTTCCTTCAGAGGAATATAATCTGATAAGAATTAGAATATATATATATGTATAATAAAATAGATGTAGTATTTGGATAACACAATGAGACGACACAAAGATATTAAAACTTCAACTAGCTCATAACACTTCTAGGACATCCTGAAGATAGTTCCTTTTATCTGTGTTGTGTTTTTATACATCTGTTATAAATTAATACATACCAATTTTAGAACAAACAGTAATTGTGTGAGAATGTAATTTTTTTTATCGTTTTTTATTTATATCAATCTTATTTCTTCAGAAGGTGTTAAGAATTGTCAACAAACATTTCAAATTGAGCTTTCCTACAGTAGCCCCATGGCTTCTTTGGTGCTGACAGCTCACAGCTGACTTATGACAGTCAACATTTAGGTACATACCTAAATTTTGACTGTCAGAAGGGACAGCTGCTAAACACATGTTTTTCAGATCATATGGTTTGGCGTAGGGATACATAATTTGGTCTGGTAACTTTTCAAAGCTTTCATCTGTCAGCTGTGAGCTGTCAGTCAGCACCAAAGAAGCCATGGGCTACTGTACAAAGGTTTTTAGCCATTTACTAGTACTATATATAAAGCAAAGGTTCTTGGTTCTCTGTGTGAATAAAAATTTAAGCAATTAAAAATGGTTTCAACCTTAGGTATGCAGCAATGAGGCTTACATTGGTATTTTCATACAGTACACCACAACATTAATCAAAAATGGCTTTGTGATAATGTTTACAAAATTAAAAACACGATTTTTAAGAAAAAGTGAAAATCATCAGAGAATGATCACAAACATAACCCTGTGAGAAATATATATGCACCGATATTTTCATTGATAAATAGCAATATGCAGTTGATGGTGATACTTCTGTAGTTGACTTGGCTTAAAAGCCAATTTAAATATTATTGTTTCAGAGGTTTTTTCATGCCTCACTATAACAATTGTACCGTCAGAATTCAAATGTAATGTTTCCATGTAGCCATCTTCTAGTAGCTTCTTGATTGTTCATGAAAATGTCAAATCACTCTAATAAATATAGGGTTGATGTTTCTATTAACAAAAATAAATATTCAATCACTTCTCTTTAATGAGGCAGCCGAAGAAAATAAAATGAAAAAGAAGGGAAGAGGAGAAAACAATGAAAAGCACAATTTCTTTGTTATTTTTTGTGCACTCTCTGTATTTATATGTAGATATTGTTTCGGATGTAATTTAATCCAACACAACTACTGTTAGTCCCCAGTTTCTTTCTATAGCACTTGAAAGATTATCTTACATATTATGGCTATTTGTAAGAAAGTTTACTGAAGACCATTCACTAAGAATTAAATGAAAATATCTGTTGCATTGTTGTTTTTTGATGATATTGTCATCTTTATTTGTGCAACACACTACAGGTGTAGATTGTCTTGTGGCAAAACATTAATTACTATATTAGATTACTAGCCTACTTACATACCATTCCCCATACTTCATTAACAGATACTAGCAACAAATAAACCAACAGATAAATTATTCTAAGTAGTTAATGGTAACTTTGAACATGTGTCCATTTATAGATTTAAAGCCTTAATTTATGAAAATATTAAATGTAGGGCTGGGCCGATAAGCCCTTTTCCAGATATTGTCAGTGCCAATATTTTATTTTCAATATTGCCGTAACCTATACTATATACAAAAGTGTACAGTGACAATATTCAAAACAAGAATTATATGATTTTGCCACTTTGCCACATGAGAGTAGTAGGTTTGTTGAATAAAAGTTTTGAATGTTAAAGTTGTTAGATATATTTTATCGTTAGCCTACTGAATTGTCAGAATAAAACAGAATTCACATAATTACAAAAAAATTAAAATACACACATGATTACTGAATGCTGTTCTGTGCGTCTAGCCCCCAGAGTATGCAATATCACAATAATGATACATTACTTGGACATATTTGTTGTTTTTGCCGTGTGAATAAGTTACGGTAACGTAAATAAAATATAGTTTGGTTAATTCAGCAAACGAATATATAGGGGGTATAAACAATATAAATAACTCAAATCCAAAATGAAAATTATTTAAATGGAAAGCAAAATGCTGTGAGCATGCGCGGCCTCGGCTTGTACTGAGAGATATAGCCAATACTTAATATTATGTTGGTATAACAACTTTTATTACTTATAGCTATACTATGATGTTGTTTTAAATCTTTTATAAATCCACAACAAATAAAAATTATACTGGCCCAGCTAATATGGTTTTTGATTGTGTTTAACTTTGTTACTTGATAGATAGATATATTAAAGATAAAAATTTCCTCAAGTATTTCATAATTTGTAATAAGCCTTACGGTAAATAAAATTGAATGGTTTATTTTGTTTAAAAAGTTGGTTTTGCATTTTATTATAAAATGAAATATTAATACAGACTCAAAGAATTTGTGTTTACATGCAAGAGACTATTCAAATATTTTGTGTTGAATTATGAAGTAATATTTTCATCAATTTAGAATTTAAAATATATCTATAAATTTTGAATTATCGGCGTAAAATATCAGCATGATAAAAAAACCGACTATCCTTGGCCGATTGTGCCAATATTGGCCAATAAATCGGATTGGTTATAGGCATTGGCCCACCTCTAATTAAATGGTTTATAGTCACTACTACCAACATATTATAAACATTTTTCTAACATAATTTTATCGAGATTCATATGCAGAAGAAATAATCATGTGGGATTTCAATAAAATAGATTAACAACAGATCAGATTTTTATCATTTGACAATTATTACACTCTACATGGGCTTTCTCACTTCATTGTTTAAAAATGGAGATATTTACTCAAACTCCTAATATATTTGAAACAAAATAATATATACAAGCAAACCTGAGCAAAAATTTCACTCTACTTATGTAAAACATTTTTTGACTCCAGTTTTAAATTTTATAATTTTATTTTTAAAAGAATTAAAGTCCTCATTTGTATATTTGGACCAATTAAAAAGATCGATATAGGGCCCACAAGGGTCAACACATTTGTATTATAAAATTTTGACATTTTATTAGGGGTTGCATATCTTATGGTTATTGCATTGTTATTAAATTCCTCATTATAAATTTAGACCCATAAAAAAGGTAGATATTGACTATTGAGTTTAAATTGATAAAGATAAAATATCATTGCTGTACAAACATTATCCCTAAGAGGTTAAAGGAAAGTGAGCACCAACTTTTTGAGAGACTTTATTATTTACTATACTCTATGGCATTAGATAATTATATGTTAAAATTTAAGTAGCATCTATGTACAACTAAAGCTCATAAAATTGAATTAATACATTTGCCAATATCTCAAACTATTGTTTTTTATAATAAAATATATTTCAAATAAAAGTTTTTTATCTTTAATAGTACTACAGTTTTACAATGATCAATTATTTAGTATCGCAAATAACTGCGGAGATACAGAAATGTCCGTTTCTTTAAAGTACCCTAAAGTCATTTTCATGGGAAAGTGAAACTATTAATTTCATTTATAATCTTAATCAATGCCTAATACAAATTATAATCAAAATCGTTAGAACCAATTTTGACAATATTGATTTATTCTCTTTTCATCCTTTAATAAACTATTCTTAATTTTTAGGGTTAGATAGACACACAGAAAGACGGCATTGTAAAAACCACATTTTAGGCTCAGGGGGCCATGAAACATCAACATCCATCTACATCAGTGGTTAGATTTTTTTGACGGTCATAAATACTTTACCTTGAGTATTCAAAAAGTTAAAAAAAATATATATATACTATAGCGTATAGCTTGATACCTATTGGTTTTATAAAATATATTTCAAGTAAAAGATTTTTAATTATAAAGAACCTACATAGTTGAAATGATAAGTAATTTCTTATCTCAAAAACTTGTAGAGATATAAATTAAAAAATTAGAATTAACGCATCAGTATGGAACCCTTAAAAGTCATTTGACAAAAAATTGAGAGTGCTCATTTTGTTTGAAATATTTACCAAAGCTTAGAAATGAAATTTAATCAAAATTGCTAGAGCTGATATGATAAAATCGATTTTTTCTCTTTTTGCCTTTAAAGAAACTAACTAACTAATTTTAGAGTTGGATATCAAATTCCAAAAACTACCCTGGGCAAACCTATGACTAAAACTTGGTATCTAGGTTTTTCAATCGGTAAAATAGTTTAGCTCTAGGCCGAGGTACAGACGGACAGACAAACAGCATTGTGAAAACAACTTTTTTCAGATTTGGGATCATGAAACGTCGTCATTCATCAAAATCTCGAGTTCGATTTTTTTGACGATCACAATACATTCTCTAACTGTAAGGTAGCGAGAAAGTAAAGAAAGTGGAAATACACCATGACAGTTCATCAATTATTTATATACACAATTATAGTTAGGTTTGAGATACCCAAAAAAACTTGTCAAACTGATTTGAAGTATGTTAGTCCAATACACAGGACAGGATATGGGTTGGGTTTAACTTATCAACACTTTCTAAATACATGAGTTGAAACAAGAATATGCACTTCCCTACTACTTTTTAATCCAGCCTTGGAGTATGTTATTAGTGTAATGTAAGAGAGTAGGGAATGGTTGACACAAAACAGTACAATGCAGCTCTTAGGATAAATAGAAGAGTAAAGTTTGTCGGTGAGTAAGGTAGTAAGGAAATGAAGACATCTTATAAAGGCCAATGAATAAATAGGTTTAGAAGTGAGCGCTGAAAATACTAAGTAAATGATCACATAAAGAACACAGATTGAGGACAATAATCTAGAGATTACATACAGCAAACAACATATCATTCGACAGTGTTAATGAGTTTAAATATTTAGGTATAATAATTGTAACTAGCAATACCGATATTAGATTGGAGATTAATGAAAATGACACAGTCGGTAAATACATGCTACTACTTAGTAAGTTGTTGACATCTCACCTGCTGGCAAGGAACGTAAAACTCTGAACAAACAACACAACAACATTATCGGTTGTTCTCTTTGGGTGTTACCTTTCGTGACGGAAAAAATTAGATGTTTTAAAACAAGGTGCTTAGGAAGAAATTGGGTCCAAAACAGGATGAAGCTACTGGAGAGTGGAGGTGGTTACATAATGATGAGTTAGATACCCTGTTCTCCACACAAGACCTTGTTATGATAATCAAATCTCATGGATTACGGTGGGTAGGGATAAACTATAACCATGTTCAAGGGCGTTAACTGGCAAAACCCAATGGGAAGAGACCAATAAACTTTTGAGTTTCTAATGCTACAGAATAAGTAAGTCGCATGGTTAAATAGCCAACTCTGAAATCGAAATAATTTATCTTTGAAATGATTAAAATTACAAATACAATTTGAATCCCTCATAAACATTAAGAGTTTATCTAAATAAATCCAGTAAATTGACAAGTCTATTTAAATTGGTATAAATAATTGTCATATATATATAATAAAATAGTTGACAAACAGATAACAATAGTGAACAATATTACCATTTGCTTACTGTAATAAAAAAAATGGGCACAGAATTATTATAATATGTAATATTTTATTGAATACACAACAAACTAATTGCCTGCTTTGGTGGCCGCATGGTCTAAGGTGTCAATTTTGTGTTGGACTAGACTGCCAATGACATATTGGGCTTGAATCCCAGTCTAGTATACTCTGAGTGATTTTTCCAAAAGGGGTTTACCACCACTCCTTCATGCAAATGTTGGTACACTTCCTCTAAATACAACCTCCCTCATCCCTAAAACCAATTACTGTAGTTAGTACATATCGTATAACCTGAACAGGTAGTAAGGCGTGGTACTAAAAACAAACTAATTTTACCAAAAGTTATCATAATTATTCTGAACATTTATTTAACTTAAGGGTATGAATCAATTGCTGTTATCAAGTCAACAAAATGTGCGAGAAACATGTCTTGTATGAATCAGTCCTCTGTTATCAATTCAACAAAATGTGCGAGAAACATGTCTTGTAGAATCAGTCCCTGTTATCAAGTCAACAAAATGTGCGAGAAACTTTTTTTTAATCAAACTAAAACTTAGTTCTTAAATTTCTATTTCTTGTATTAGAGCTCAGCTTTTCACAACTTTACTTTAAACCCTTTTTATAACTATATTTTGGCTTAGACTCCTTTTTAATGTAGTAAAAATAATTTCTTTTAACAGAAAGCATAGAATAATAATATGTTAAAAAATACAATTTGTTTTACAAGCAAAACAATGGTTCACACTCTGACTCACCATACATTTGTTTCTGTTTGGTTGGTGACTTTTACTAGTACTGAATTTACATAATATGTGATTGACAATACCTTCTGTGCCTCTTGACTTACAAATATTAAATTTTAATTAAAAAAAAAATTCAACTCACATCTTATTATATTTTTGGTTAGAAGGTAAGTGTGTTGTATCTCTTTATTTAGGAATAGTTCACAAGTGGTGACTTTACTACATGAAAATTGTGCTGACTATTGTAATGTTTGAAATGCTTTATTCAACTGTTTTAAACAGTTGTAATATCTGATATAGTCTCCCTTCTCATTAGTTGCATCAAATCTACACAAAACATGATCTCTAAATATTTGTTTCATTTAACTACGACTTCAGACTATTCATTGACCAAATACCTCTGGTTTAAATCTTATAAGGAATCCTCATACATAGTCATCCAATGGCAACCCTCAACACAACCTCTTACCAGTCATTTCTCTTTACATATGTGTTGTCAACAAGGAAACCAAATGAGGGTGATGGTTGCTAAGCAACAGTATTATTATTATTATTATTAGCACCGCGTCTTATTACCCGTTCGGGTTATGCGCACTTACGCTAATGTGTAATCGTAGGTGATTGTGAGATGAAATGGAGGACCTACAGTTGAACGTGGAATCCGAACCACGGTGGCGGCCTGGCATTCCCCACATTAAGCAACAGTACTATGCATCCATATGGACTGAAAATGAGGGTGATGATTGCTAGCATCCATATGGATTGAAAAGGAGGAGACATGTGTGAAAATCTACCTTCCTTCACGGCATTCAAATGGAAACTAATCTCCGACCTGTCGGATCTTTGTGAGGCCACCTCTTCCAATAATTAAATTAGACTTAAAACCTTATGACTAAATGTAAACCTTCTAACTTCTCCCCCTCCTCCATTCTCAAATTGACTAAAACGAGAACATATAACTAGACATTTAACAAAGATATTTTTAAATCCCAATTAATTGAACCTTTTTCCCAGTATGAACAATATTATTGGACCATCCCTTTTTTTTTACTCTTTTTTGAGTTTTATTATGAACATTTCAAAATATATTTGCTGAGCTCTGTTTTTAAAACCTTATTTGGCATAGGCAAGATCAACCCAACAGTCAAATAGTTCCTGAAACCCAACTTTTACGTTATAAAATCCGTAGTCACTTTTTTAAATTAAATATCATTAAGCATACACAAAATTACATACAAAAGATT
>JBCFYV010003522.1:0-27385 GCA_039000515.1 Timema cristinae | reverse complement strand
TACTTTACCTGTGTGTTCTAATTTAAATTAATTTGCAAGCTGTGAGCTTATATTCTGCCTTGTCGGGAAAGTACAACTTAAATACCTACCTCTAAACCGCTTCAGTGGCCAAATGGTCTAAGGCGTGACTATTGTGTTGGTCTGGCCTGCTGATAACGGGGAGATCTGGGTTTGAATTCCAGTCGGGTATACTGAGAGTGTTTTTGCCTAAATAGTTTACCACACTCCTGCCACTCAAATTCGGGTTTAGTCTAATTTTGGTTGGAAGAACATTTTAGAAAATTCAAACATATTTATTTGCGACCAACTTTGATAACATTGTCTTATATTATTTGTGTTATTTTATAGGTATTGATAGTAATTATGAAGTTGATAACTACAGATAATATGACTTGATTTATGGATGTATGAAAATGGTTTTAGAAGCTTTAATATCTACCAGATACTATTCTTCCCACCAAAATTGGATTATATACTACTCTAAAATAACCTCTATATAATCCCTTCCCCATGACAGTAATTATATTATGTGTGTGTAACTTGAACTGGTAGTGAGAAGCGACGATAAAATTAAATACCTATAATAAAATAAGTTAATGGTGCTTTAAAGTTACACACTGTACATCAAGACTACATTATACAAACCTTGTACACGTAAGATCGTTTGTAAAAAAAAAACAAAGTGAATGGCTCACACTAACATTTTTACGACGCTTTATAAACGGATAGACTGAGTCGTTGACGCCTTTCTCTCGATTGTATGTGGGTTTTTTTTTTTTTGTCTTCTTGTCGATTTTTGGCAAGCGACCCAACATCGGTTAACCTCTACTGCCTTTACTGAAGATAAATTGAAACGACCCGGTAGAAATTTTTAAACCACAGATACCCTCTTTTCCGTGGAAAGTTAAAAGATTAGGAAAGTTCATGTTTTAAACCAAGTAATAATAATAATAATTGTTATTATTATTAGCACTAAGTCTTACGGAAGTGTAACTGCGTTTGCGTGGAGGGAGAGTGGAAAAATGTTCAGGAAAAACCACCCTTATTACACCCGATCGGGATTCAAACCTCGATCTCCCCGTCATATATGGTCTTGTATATTAGGAGAGTGACGCTTAGAGCTTATTTCCACGAGCGATTCTAGTAGTGTGATCGTTAATAGCGCTGCTAGATGATACACTGTTTTAAATAGTCGTGTTTCCACTAACGCGCGCGACTGAATTAACAGCGCTACAGTCGCGCCCGATCACCTGTCTGTGACGATTCGCGCGATTTCTATCAGTGTGGGTGACCTGGCGGTCTAGGGGTAAGGTGTCGGACTTCTGTGCTGGGGTCCGGGGTTCAATCCTCGGTCCCGGCACAAATTTACCTGATTACCAAACCTCTCCTCCACCTCTGACAAGAAATCTTGTGAATGTGGGGAATGCCAGGCTTCCACCGTGGTTCGGATTCTACGTTAAACTGTAGGTCCTCCATTTTCATCTCACAATCACCCTACCATTTACACAATAGCGTAAGGGCTTATAACCCGAATGGGTAGTAAGACGTGGTGCTAATAATAATTCTATCAGCGTGATCCATGAAGATGGTCCTACATGGCCTACATTGAATGGTCGTGTTTCCACGAGCACCAAAAATACGCGCGATTCTTTCAAAAGAGAGAGCCATGTATCTTTGTGCTAGGCTAGCCACTGCAGCATGATATATTATTAAAAATGTCACCTCAACATTTCTCTTAGAGAAACGGAAGTGGGTGCCAAGTAATTATTAATCGTATGCACGAGTGCTAGCACCGGTTATTAATTACTTAAAAACTCTATAGTCTTAGAGAAAGGAATAAAGATGACAAATTTTAATGGGCTGTACCTTAACTCCCCAAAGGATATATCTTTTTAAATTACTTCCAAGAAAATGCGCATAGCCTTAAGGAAGTGTGTCCGCAAAAAATAATAATAATAATAATAATAATAATTCTGAAAAAATATGTATTTAATGTTATCGGACGGGATTAAACACTGGCCTATCAACCCTGAATATATTATATCTGTTGAGTTGACCGCATCGTTGGTCACGCGGATAGAGGCGTATGTCTACTCGTGCTTGGTTTGCCGATTGTGGGGAATCAAGGTTTGAATCTTGACTGGGTGTATTGTGTTTCTTTTCCAAATAGTTTTCAATTTGTTGACGCGGCGTTAGATCTAAAATCACTTGGCCTAAAGGGATTTTGATTGACCCGGAGAATCGGTAGAGCTGATAAAAACATAGGGAACTTTAGGTGTCAGGAGAAAACCGGTTAAACACAGGGTATTTCAAAAATACAGTAAAAATATTAAAATATTTGTTAATTTGGGGCATTTAACTGATAGCTTGAAAGAGTAGGTCCTTGGATAGACTAAAATGTGAACTGAAGAACTAAGCACGCTGTTTCAAACATATCTTATTACCTCTTAAACAAGGGCTGTGAAGTGATAGATGATGTATTTCTGCATCGATATTAGATCATCCTGTTTCAATCATAAGCTACATGACTTTACACCTAGTCAGTTTGAGGAAAAATTAAATTTTATTTTTCTTTAATTTAAGCTACCTGAAAAAAATGGGAATTCCTTCTTGATAACTGGAAATTTGGTAGTAAGAAACTAATGGCAAAACTGCTCTGAAATTCACCTTCGGAAATAAGTACATGAATTGTAGTTTCAATACATGGTAGGCCCCTCACAAATAAATGTTTGCGCGTGCCATTGTCATAAGTTTGTTATTATTATTATTATTATTATTATTATTATTATTATTATTATTATTATTATTAGCACCGCGTCTTACTACCCGTTCGGGTTATACGCACTTACGCTAATGTGTAATGGTAGGGTGATTGTAAGATGAAATGAAGGACCTACAGGTTGACGTGGAATCCGAACCACGGTGGCGGCCTGGCATTCCCCACATTCACAAGATGTCTTGTCAGAGGTGAAGGAAGGGTTTGGTAATCAGACATAAGTTTGTTAGTATACCAACTCTCTACTTTGCCTGTAAGGTCGCGGAAAGTAACGATAAGATTACCCATGTTTATATATAGGTGTTTTTATTCGGCGGGTTTAAAAAATATAACGTTGAAAGAAAAACCATACATTCTTAAACAATTATAAAAATATCCATACATTGTAAAAAACATTTTTTTTAATCTTGTCATAGTAATTTTAAAAACTTTTTTTACTCGTCTATAACTCGAAATATTTGGTATATTCACTAAAATTACCAACCATTAGGAATCTTCCTGTCAGGATATATATTAAAAATGTTCTTTGAGGCTTATATTTATCTAGAATATAAAACAAGAAACATATCATTTTAAAATACAAGTAGATGCTGTCCTGGCGCAAATAGTAGAGTGAGTGTGTATATTCGTCAGAGGAAGGGAGGAAGTGTTCCATAGACATGAGGCCTCGCAGGCTGAACTGATAATTTTGTTCTGACTCTAAATTTTATACATTAGTGTTTAAGTGTGATGGTGATTAGGATGGTTAACGTGGGAGTCTAGGGAAGGCGAGAAAAGGTGTTTTTGCAGTTTTATAACAAAACTTTTTTTTTTTGCCAAAATTAATAACTTATTTCTTCGTTACAAACATAGTTTAATTTTCTTCATATGGTAATATAAACAGTTGTTGAATATCCGTCATAAGCATAGCGGAATTTGATTAGAAACTTTTTAAATTGAGAGAAAAATTAGTCATTAAATTCCAGGACACCTCTGCCAGATATTCAAAAACTGTTGACGTCACCACGTGGAGAAAATTAAACTTTATGTTTGTACTGGATAATAATTTGATTTTTCTTTAAAAAAAAAAGTCTGCAAAAACTATGACCTTTTCTCACGTTCCCTAAACTTCCACCTGAAATTCGTCAAGTGGAAGACGCAACCCGCTTCGCTAAATAACATCGAAATCACTTAGTAGGCAGCACCCTTAAGCTGAAAGTTTGTTAAAATAAATATAACAGTAATAATAATAATAATAATAATAATAATAATAATAATAATAATAATAATAATAATAGAGAAGTCTAAGCTCAGAAAACTATCCGGCACGCGGTGTTCACCGCCTCACGGGGATGTAGGTAAGGTAATGAGGTTTACGTCATACATTATGTAAATCCAAGGTACAAAGCGTCCCACCGTGTGTGATCTCTTGTTGCCTTACAATAATACACACCGTCTGTGAATTATGTATGCACGGGATCTCAGCGGAGCGTGCGGTCCTCTAAACACCAGTCTTATTGCTCGGTTGTGTTTTAGGGTGAGGGGGGAGGGATGGTTAGGTGTGTTTGAGAGGCTGTGGGGAGGCGCTTGAAGAAAGGGAGAGTGTTTTAGGGGGACATTGAAAGGAATGGAGAGATCGTACGGTGGACGTTGAAATGAATTGAGGGGTTGTAAGGTGGCGTTGAAAGGAAGTAAGGTGCTATGGGGGTGGTGAGGGCGTATAAAGGAAGTAAGGTGTTGTGGGGGGGGCGTATAAAGGAAGTAAGGTGTTGTAGGGGGGGCGTATAAAGGAATAAGGTGTTGTGGGAGGGGGGCGTATAAAGGAAGTAAGGTGTTGTGGGGGGGGGGCGTAGAAAGGAAGTAAGGTGTTGTGGGGGGGGGGCGTAGAAAGGAAGTAAGGTGTTGTGGGGGGGGCGTATAAAGGAAGTAAGGTGTTGTGGGGGGGGCGTATAAAGGAAGTAAGGTGTTGTGGGGGGGGGGGCGTATAAAGGAAGTAAGGTGTTGTAGGGGGGGGGGCGTATAAAGGAATAAGGTGTTGTGGGAGGGGGGCGTATAAAGGAAGTAAGGTGTTGTGGGGGGGGGGGCGTAGAAAGGAAGTAAGGTGTTGTGGGGGGGGGGGCGTATAAAGGAAGTAAGGTGTTGTAGGGGGGCGTATAAAGGAATAAGGTGTTGTGGGAGGGGGGCGTATAAAGGAAGTAAGGTGTTGTGGGGGGGGGGGGGTAGAAAGGAAGTAAGGTGTTGTGGGGGAGGGGGCGTAGAAAGGAAGTAAGGTGTTGTGGGGGGGGGCGTATAAAGGAAGTAAGGTGTTGTGGGGGGGCGTATAAAGGAAGTAAGGTGTTGTAGGGGGGGGCGTATAAAGGAAGTAAGGTGTTGTGGGGTGGGAGCGTGTAAAGGAAGTAAGGTGTTGTGGGGGGGGGGGCGTATAAAGGAAGTAAGGTGTTGTGGGGGGGGGGCGTATAAAGGAAGTATGAAAGGGAAAGGAGGATGTAGGAGGGTCCTGAAAGAAAGAAAGGAAGCGATAGTAAGGAGAAAGTGAACGAAAAGGAGGGGCTGCCCTGCATCTACAGATTTAAAATAACCTCCTTGATAAATATTAGGTGTACAAACAAGGGGCTATACGGTCTATATAACGTATTATATCCAGTCCAATACGAGAGTGACTCCTTAAACCGTGTAACCATTGTTTCAGGATTATATGTGTTATAATTTCACTTAAAGAGTAGGTGTTAAAAATATATGAGATGGAGAAAATGTATCCGAATTTGTTTGTAGGTAGAGAAGAAACCCTTTAGAAGAAAATGCTTTGACTACATCCGACCGAGCCCCAACCTCCTGTCGCTGGAAGACTAGACTAGTCCTCACATTTAGTCCTCGTGCCCTCCTATAAGTCTTATTATAGAGCTGTCAAACGCGCTAGTGTCAGTCCCATGTTGATTGTGACACGTGAAAGAACCCTGGAAGGTATGTGAAAATACCTTTTCCGAAAAAAAATTGGTAGGCCCTCTTGCGCTCGATCATATAAATTTTCGTGTGCTGATGTAATCAGTCAGCTCAGAACATGTACATCAAATAAAATAAAACACACCAGACCAACCCTCTTGAGAAGAGAAAATCTCTCTAGTTGAAATTTCAATTCTTTAATATTTTTTTTATCATACACTAGCAATCCCGCACGGCGTTGTCCGTGACCCACTGTGGCATAAGAACTATATAAGCCTCCCCTCCAATCCCCTTCACTCCCCTCATGATGTCCTTATCTTTGAAACGTAATTCTAAAGCAGATTAAAAATAATTTCGTAAAAAATAGCCTATTCAAAAGGCTAAATAAAAATTTAAAAATCCGGCTTTGAAATGCATTCGGACCCCCTTCCGTCCACCTCTGTTAAAAATTTCAGATCTCTGCGTGCCGTAGATTTGACTGGGCATCGCACACAAACAAACACTTCCTTTTATTATTATAGATTAATTTGTTATTTTTGTGTGGAACAAGTAGAACAGTAGATGTGTGACGTTTTATTTTCGACTCATCTGCGCCGCTGGTTAGGGGGCGTTCAAGTATTACGTAAGCACCTTAGGAAAGGAGGGGGTTCGAGCTTTGCTTATTTTTGCTGACAATGAGGGAGGGGGTCAGAACAATGCTTACGTAAGACAGAGAAAGACGCGCAAAATTGAGGGAGGGCGCATTGCAAGCCGTTTGGACTTTGGGGTAGCTTCGGGCACCAATGAAGGTGCTGAGTGGCTAAACGAGGAAGAAGTGGAGAAACTTAAAGAAGTAAGCCAAAGATTGAGTGATCTAGCACTCTTCTCCTCCCCCCTCCCCCCAAATAAAAACATAATAATTGAAAGTGTTAAGACGTGGATTCAAGGACCTTGGTCATCGGATTAAATGAGTTTAGGTGGGTTTTTTATAAAACATAATATTAATGTATTCACTACTAATACTCTTGTATAACTTAAAGTAAATTAAATTTTTTTAAACATTTTATGTCATTGTTTTAATTTTACGTGTTCAATAAATTTTTAAAATTTATTTAGCATCACGTCTTATTACCCGTTCCGGTTATACGCTTAATTACTAATTACGCTAATGGATTAGGAATTAGGAAGGTTGAATTTAGAGGAAGTGAACCCGCATTTGCGTGAAGGGAGAGTGGAAAACCATTTAGGAAAACCACCTCCAGTTCACCCAACCGAGATTTGAACCTTAATCTCACCGTCCTTGGCAGTCGAGCTCAACACGACTAGCGCGTTAGTTAACTACGCCACCGAGGCGGGTTTCAATAAATTTTATTTCATTGTATACCAGTGTTAATTGTCAATTATTTCGCAATATTAATTTACACCTTTATGTTAATAATTACCAGAAGTTTATAAATTAAATGAATTTTTAATATATTTTTTGATCATCACGTCTTACTATTTGTTCAAATCTAAAATGGCAAGCCAAACATAATGGTTTTTCCTCTGAACAAATAAAAAAGTTGACAAAGCTTACGTAAGCAACAGGGTGGGCGGAGGGTGTCAGACTGTAATGATACTGTTTTGGACCCCTTTCATATATATTCAAAAAGTCATGGATGAAGCTTACTTTTCTTTAATACTCGTTTACAGAAGTAAGTTCAATGTATTGCGTTTTAAAACTTTCTTTCTTTGACCACTTCGTTGTATTTGAAAAACATGTGAAATGCTTGATCCCTTTACCCAATAGGAAGCTAGTCTTCACAACATCAGGCTGCCAGGAGTTCTCCTATTAATTAGTTTTAACACTGGAGACAAGGGGTCGTTGGTCATATATAAGCAGCTTGTGCATATGAATACACACAGAAAAATAATAATCTGGACAGTAAAACATAATTTGATCTGCATAGATCTGGCTCTCTGAGTCAATTCGTAAATTACAAAAACTGTATCATTTAATCTCAGTTTTATAATAGTGAACGTGAAATAAATAAAATAATCGTATTTAATGTTAAATCTTTAATAATTTCATCAATTAACCAAAGAGTAATCCTACAGTGAGAAACGTAAAATCAAACTGTCATAGCCGTGTGATAACGAGTGCGTAGTAATGAATGCACGAGTTGTCATCATAAAATCGGTAACGATATACTTACTGCTCAACCTTAAGGCATATACTGGTCCACATTATTATAATCCACATCCGCATCATCATCAGTATATAATACGGAATCATTATAATTGGTGCCCAATCGCGGGGTAGTAAAATCCTATATCATTATATTATTATTATTATTATTATTAGCACCGCGTCTTACTACCCGTTTAGTTCGTACGCACTTACGCTAATGTGTAATGGTAGGGTGATTGCGAGATGAAATGGAGGACCTACAGTTTAACGTAGAATCCGAACCACGGTGGAGGCCTGGCATTCCACACATTCACAAGTTGTGATTAATACACGTCTTGTCAGAGGTGAAGGAAGGGTTAGGTAATCAGATAAATCTGTGCTGGGATCGAGGATTGAGCCCCTGAATCAAGCACAGAAGTCTGACACCTTACCCCTAGATCGCCAGCTCACCCATTCCTATATAAATGCTAAATCTTCTATTCTCAATTAACCGGACTAAGTAATGGATAGCAACGTTTATTACCTTTTCTAATTTTGGCCTTAAAAGCACTCCTCACGTCCAAAAAGGAAGTGGTTCAAAATTTGCTTTTTGAAACAAATTAACAACCAGAATTAATTTAGAATGAAAATTAGAGCTAACACCATCAAAAAAGCTCCCCGCTCAAGTTTATGTCAAGGGTGTTTGAGTTTTGTACTGGGCACTTGAAGCTTTCATTAAAAGTGTAACCCCCGCCCCTCCACCAGCACCGCCCGAACACCGCCTACCCCGTCCCCATTAAAAGAGCTGGTTAGTACTTTTATAGACTCTTGGGTTTCCTCAAGTCATTGTCTTGAAGGAGGGTAAAAGGGGGTGAGGTTTGAAACATTTCCATGAGTGACATTGCTTTATTGGCTATAGCTTTAGGTGTTTTTTTTAGCACAGCGTCTTACTACCTATTCGGTTTATACGCCTATATATTAATTAAACTAATGTGTTAGGGATTGGAAAGGTTTAATTAATATAAAGTGCATCCTAATTCACGTATAAGGAAAGTGGAAAATCATCTAGAAAGAAACCACCCTTAATTCACCCGACGGGGATCGAGCTTAGTTCTACCCGTCTTTGGCAGTCTAGACTAACACGAGAGTAGCGCGTTAGACCGTGCAGCCATGGAATCAGGTAATTTGTTTTATTAAACGTCTCATTGTAGTTACTAAGTTTCAACCTTACTGCTGATAAAATGTTATAGTTTGACATTCATATACATACCCTAAAACTAACGGTTCATGAAGTGACCAAATATACTTTAAAATAACCAATCTACAGCGGTGGATACGTGGATAAACGCATCGGTATCGTCTAATAAAGCTTTCCGTTGACGGGGATATATCGGGGTTTCTTAGCTAGTTGAGAGATTACCTGAAAGATGTTGCTCTTAGGTTAAATATTGATTAAACATATAACAGAAAATCGGCAACAATATACGGGTTTGGTCTTGACTGCACCAAGAACAAAACTATTTGCGATGAACCTATATATATATATATATATATATATATATATATATATATATATATATATATATATATATATATATAGAGAGAGAGAGAGAGAGAGAGATATTTGCTAACATAGTTTAAAAGTTGACACTTTCCACTCTGAAAAGTCCAAAAATCCACATATTTTGGTTGATCATAAACACCTAAATATGCTTGGGAAACTAAAGTAACTGGTATAGGAGAGTAGAATGGATCTTTGTGAATCGATTGATGTAATTTAATAGGAATTCATAACACAAAAGGCTTTATCATTTGTATTCTCCTCTTCTACAGTTTGTTATTCTATTGCCGGACAGCTCCGACCAATAACGTTATAAATCCACTTGGTTTCTAGCGTTCATTATTTCTGATCAATTAGTTCAGTGTCTTCAGGTAATTTGACAATAATAATTTTATTGGGTAATTTTAACAAGTGTGGTTTTTCCTTGAGTATTTTCCACTCTTTATTTACTCAAATGCGGACACATTTTCTCTAAATTCAACATTCCTCATCCTTAACACATTAGCGTAATTAGTAGAAACACGTATGACGCTAACGGGTAGTAAGACGGGGTGCTACAAAAAAAAAACACTCGCTATTAAATTATTGTATAGTGTAAACAAAGAAAAATTCTGTCGGCATAAAATAATAAAATGTTTTCTTTCCGTCTCTCCAAAGCTTTATCTATGGCTACATATAATAAATGGATAATTTAAAAACTGAAAAGTGTGGTTATATGACAAAGAACAAATCTTTTACTTCGGTTTCGACCTTTTTGTGTAAGCTCAAGTTACGCTCCGAATTTAAAAATCAACCATCACATTTCTATAAAATAATACAAGTAAAATACTAAAATGTTGACTTCAAAAATTACATGTTTATGTATCTAAAATAATCTTCCTATCGTTATCGTAATAAAGAAAAAAAAAACCATTGCATTTTTAAATTTTCTTTGGGCGTACACGTCTTTGTACCGCCTCCTTGTTAAGCGTTTCTACAGTAGCCCCATGGCTTCTTTGGTGCTGACTGACAGCTCACAGCCGATAGCTAAAAGCTTTGAAAAGTTACCAGACCAAATTACGTATCACTACGCCGAACCATATGATCTGCAAAAACATGTGTTTAGCAGTTGTCACTTCTGACGGTCAAAATTTAGGTATATACCTAAATGTTGACTGTCAGAAGTCAGCTATGAACTGTCAGTCAGCACCAAAGAAGCCACGGGGCTACTGTAGGTAGCGCCGCGCGAGTTTTTTTTTTTGCTTTTATCACATGTTTGCTGACGAAGACAGAAACGAAACGTGTTAGTGGTGGAAGCAAAAAGGCGGCCGGATGGAGATAAAGACTGTTGTTACTGTGGCACTCACCAGTTGTATGTGACAGCGGCTGTCTCTGCTACCTGCTCACACACACACTCGTACACCTCGCGAGAGATAACACATGCCTGCTTGTTATCAAAGCGCGCGCACCTTTGTAAGTTACTTCTCTCGCTTTTAAACCCGCAGAATGGTATTTATACTGGTGGTGGAAGGTAAAATTGCGTGCCTCACTTAAGACACTCGGCACAATTATTTTCGGGAGATGAAGTGACTTAAGTGGCTTGGCTATTACTACTTCCTCATGCAGAGAGTATATTACCTTCTTCTTCTTATGTCAAAAACTCAAAGGTTGGTTAAATGTGATTACTATTCACCCGGCGCCGGGCATCCACACCGTCCTTCGACTGGTTAGTGCTGCCCGTACCATTTGGTAGAAATTCCATGTACTGGTGGGGTTAATGAAGTTTGGTGGTTCCCTATCGCCTCCACACTGAATGTATATGAGCGAGCGTGAAAGGACCTACAATTTTTTTTTCCAGGAAAGGTATTTTCACATAGCTTCCAGGGTTATTTTACACGCCACGATCGACATGGGACCAATGGTTTTACTTCCCCTCCGAAGGAAGTTATGATACGGTTATTTGTCACTCAAGAAAAATCCGTTGTCTTCGGCTGTGTTCGAACTTAAGCTACGTAGCCACCGATGGTGTCTAAGATGTATTCATTTTCTCTCTGAAATACAAGTGATTATAGCCTGTGTCAGTGGCCGAACAGTCCCGGGCGTCACTCTCGTGTTAAACTTTCCTGCTGATGAGGGGGAGGTTGAGGTTCAAATCCCGGTCCGGTCTATTGAGATTGATTTTCCCTAAATGGTTAACTCAATCTTCTTCGACGCAAATGCGGGTTGATTACCTCTCAAATGTTGTCTTATCCCTCAGTCCTACCCCATTAGATTATCATATATGCCAATAACCTGACTACAGACACATCATCCACCCATTTGGGCCGAAACGGGTCATCACCCCTTTCCCCTCAGAGAGCCCATACACGTCCTCACCGAAAGATTAAGGCTCAAGTGGTCGCTGTGTCATATCGATCTCTCCCAGTGCGACATTGACTCGCAGGGTTGAAGTAGGGCTGGTAAACCTAGGGCACAGACAAAGAAATAACAGATACACAGCCTTACGGGAGATTTGTTGCGCTCCTCGAGTCAGGTAGAACTTAAAATACCCAGTGATAACAGCGCTTCCAAGTGAGAATTCTTTAAAACAACTCTCTATAGCAAAATGTTCCTCGTGAGAAAGACAAGCTAAGAATTGCTGTCTCTCCGAGTACAATAGTCCAGGTAGCGGTAGTCCTTAGCCCCGCCTCACCCCCTTTCATTGACCGAAACTTTTCAAACAATTGAGTGTTTGACTCAAATATACAATGCCAGTACTTCTACAGTTTAAACGTAAGAGACACTAGTCTTGGAAATGCACTTGTAAATGAATTATTAAATATTTTGTGACCAGCTTCAGCAGTCACCATTCTTTAGGATTCCCTTCTTCGTTAGACTGGACTGCAAATAACTAGGGTATCAGTGTTCGAATCCCAATGGAGTGTACTGAGAGTGTTTTTTCCTAATATGCTTATAATTCTCCTTCAACGCAAATACGGGCACATTTCCCAAACGTTTTACCTTCCTCATTCTTTATCCTTAGGAGTAAATACGCGGATAGCTGTAGTAAGAAGTAAGACATAGCACAAAAAATATATCAGTAATTAAAATTAAATACTTAAGTTGTAAAGGTTGCATTTATTTTTACATGTTGTCAAATTAATATAAACAAAGTACATAAGTGATATGCTACTTTATTAACTAAAATAAAAAGTTAAAAGCATGGAACGTACAATGGAAAGAGTTTCCTAAGTATATATTTGGTATCGGTAAAACCCCCTTATTTTAAACACTGGAATGATTATATTCAACATTATCTTATACCTTGGTGGCATAGTTAGCTAACGCACTAGTTTCATGTTGAGCTAGACTGCCGAGGACGGGGAGACCTAGGTTAGAATCTCGCTCAGTTGAACTGGGGTCGTTTTCCCTAAATTGTTTTCCACTCTCCCTCCGCGAAAATGTGGGTTCACGTCCTCTATATCTAACCTTCTCAAATCCTAACCCATAAGCGTATAACTCGAAAGGGTACTAAGTTTCAGTATTATTTTATATTAATGTGCAATGAAAGTTAACAAATCGGTTTTAAATCAGTTTATAATAAAATCAAGTCTGAAAATGAAGCTTATCTCCCTAAACGCGCGTTAGGATTGCACAACAAAAAGCTCATAATGTTTTGTCCAATTACAATTGTCCAACACATTCTCGTGTCTGTATGGAAAATTAAATATCTCTTATTATTTTAGTAAAGAGGAATATAAATAAATATTTAAAAAATTTAAACTGAAAACTCTCTCAGTATAAGATTATTTCACTATACTATAACAATATTTTCATACAATTAATAATTGCAGTTTTTATTAAAAAATAAATATTTATATCACCATAAAAGCGTTTAGTAAAGTGAGTAAAATTGTTGACAATACAAAGTATATGAAAAAAATACTCTTAATTTTACCCATTCACAACTATAGTTATTAAGTGTTTGGTATAAAAATTATCTACTAAAGTAGAGAAAAAAAATCTGATTATTTAATTTGGATATGTTTGAAACTTAAATTATAATCAATATCATTAAAAATCAATACAGTAATAAGATTTAACAGAAATTTGATTAAAATGTGTGTCAAAATAATTTGGAAATTGATATATTTCATAATACTCTGGTCTCTTTGATTTCGTAATGTACTAAATCGAGCTTTGACGTATTTAGCTATAACATCCTTACTTTATTGGTCCAGCTGTCATAATTTTGAAAGTTACTTCGTGTACAATCCTAAGCTAACCATGGCAATCACAACTCAGTTATTGCAATTAATAAATAAAAAATCTTAGGAGGAAAATATCTAGTTTATTATCTGATTGCACAAAAGAGCGCAATCGCAGGGCGGCCGTCGTACTCCAATGACAATGCAAACTTTATCTAAGGACGTTCATAAAAACATGTTTGAAAAAAAGCATCACATTTCACCAACGAACATAAATTAAATAATAGACTATTTTACAGAAACATATTAATTATGAAGCATCATTACTATTCAAAGAGAATCATGCTCACCAAGTTATGTCACTTGGATGTGTTTATTTTAATTGTTATGTCGCTCCTAGGTATGCGATAACAGCTATGTATTTGTAAATCTAATGTATCCACTTTAAGATAGGCTTTAGTTTGTGTGTTGATTTACTTTTAGTATAAACTTTTTTCCTCTGCCTTTACAAATTTAATGTTCCAAATGTCTTACTACAGCCCAATTTTTATAAAAAGAGCATTTTAGAAAATAGATTTTTTGTGTGTTCAACATCAATCACATTTTCTATTTTGTTATTTTTGTTAGCATCGTGCCTTAGTATTCGTTCGAGTTATACGCTTATGTGCTACTAATTACGCTATTGTGTTAGGGATGAGGGAGGTTTAATGAGTATATAGTGTACCCGCATTTGGAACATATTGGGTTTTTATAGCTTAGGAAATTTTAGAGGCCCCTCCAATTTCCCAGCAGTAAATTTTTGAATTCCAAACTTTATAACTTTTATGGTTATGTGTTTTATCAAATGGGCAAATTTAAATATTCTTTCATGCATAAAAGTATATTTTCTTTGGAAAGATGGCAATTACTCTCATTTACAAACCCCTCTGTCACCCTCACCCTCCTTAGCTTCCACAATTCTAATTTGAAATTTTAAGACTTATTTGGTTATTTTATATGATATTTTCCATGGCTACCAAATGTCAACCTAACCACATCGTAAAGAATGTTATATTTTGGTTGTATACATTTTAAGCGCTACCATTTCTTGGGCTTCAATTTTGAAATTCCACTTGTTCAATAATGTACGAAACGCGAGAAAATGCCAATGTATTTGCAGTATTTTTCATCAATTTTTTTGGCAAAAAATTATATATCGCTCCAGTAGAAAGATATAGTTTAATTTTCTTCATTTGGTGATGTAAACAGTTGTTATAATATTGTCATGGGCATAGCGGCATTAGATAAGCTTTTTTTTTTTTAATGAATTAACGTGAACAATGTATCCCCGTCTAGCTATTCAAACCTGTTTTATTATTAAATTACATGGCGAAATTTCAAGCTTATTTCTTTACAAAAATTGTATTTATATAGCTTTGTAAATATTTTGAGGGGACCTTCACTCCGTATTTTCCAAGCCTTCATTTTGAAAGGTAATAATTCAGCCCTTGGTACTGTTTGAGTTGGTCTTTAAGCCCACCTGACTTATGCCAATCATCTAACACTTATAGAAGTAGTTTAGTATTTTATGTTTAAAAAATATGAGACCCTCTATATCACCAGCCTCCTTAGAAATAACTAATATTTAAAATGTATTTGTGGTTATTTGAAGTTATCCCTCTACATCCCTGACAAATTTAAATTTTCTACCTCCTACTAGTATACCCCTATCCCCCAAACCCCTCCATCCCTATTTTCTGTAGTCTCATTTTGAAATTTAAAATGTTCAGACTTTATAGTTAATTTGGGTGGTCCCTATCTCTGCTTGACGAATTCCAGTTTTATATCACACATAAAAGTAGTTTATCCATTTAAGACTTATTTGGTTATCTGAAGCCGTACGTACCTCTACCAGCATGCAAAATTTAGACTTTCTACCATACTTAATCTTTCTTAAACTCCCCCCTTTTTTATGGACTCCTATTATAAACTTTAAAAATTTTGGACTCTTATAGTTTTTGGAGTGGTATCTTAGACTATGTGGAGAATTTTAGTTTTATACCACACTGAGAAGAGGTTGTTTCTAATACTTTTATAAGTATTAGAAGTCAACCCACTTTTCCAAACCCCTTTGAAAAATATTAAATTATAACATTCATTTGGATATCTGGAGTTTTATTTCTACCTGTCTTTCAAATTTTAATTTCTAACCTCATCTCAAAAGCTATTTCTAGCTATAGCTTCCCCTCCCCCATTTTCCATAGCTAAAGTTAAAAAATTTCATATTTTTTTGTTTACTTAGAGTGGTCCGTATACCTAAGAATTTAAGTTTTCTACCACACAGAATGTAGTTGAATTTATTAGTTTTTGTAAATGTTGAGCCTGCTCCCTTCCCCTACCACTTCTACAACTTCCACTTTTAATTTCAAATATTAAGATTTATTTGGTTATTTTGAAAGTTCACTCTACCTTCTTGCCAAATTTAAATATTCTATCACAGCTAAAAGTTGTTTTTATTTTTATAACCCCTCATATACCCCCTCCCCCCACCCTCGACTGCCGGGGTCTCATTTAAAATTAAAAATGTACAGACTTATAGTAATTTTACATGTCCCTTTAATTTACTTATACATTTCAATTTTCTGCCACACTGGGAATTAGTTGTTTCTATAAGTTTTGTAAATATTTCAGCTCATTTTTATAACTATCATTTAGAAATTTCAATTTTTAAGACTTATTTGGTTATTTGGAGTTGTCCTCCTAAACGACTATCAAATTTAAGTATTCTAGTACACATAAAAGGTTTTATTCTGTTTATATCCCCTTCCATATGTCCCAGAGTCGCACTTATTAAACAAAACTGTTCATACTTTTATAATTATTTGGAGTGGTCCCATTTGTTATCTGCACAATTTCAATATTCTATCATCCTGTAAAGTATTTATTTATATTAGTTTTGGTAGTCTTGAACACACATTTTTACCAACGCACCTCGGGAATCATCGTGTGGTTGCCGTACATAAATTAATTTCATATTAGTATTCTGCGACCCGATAACCCTCCATATATCAAATTTCATCTTGATTGGAGGACATAGAATTTATTGCCCCTTGTTCCCTCTTTTACACCATTTAGGTGATTAAATTTGAAAAACACTAAAACATATTTTCCTCATTTCTATACAGAAACATTAATTTTAAATTTCAAGGCTCTATGTCCACTAGTTCAAAAAATGCATGCTCAGTGATTTTGAAAAACTTTTGAACGCCCTTTTTTATCTCTTAAAGGTGGTTGAATTTCACAAAATTCTGTCTTATCTCTAGTCTATAGCCAATAAGGAACCTACACTAAAAGTTTCAAATGTCCATGTTTGAAACCATTAAGCTCTTCTAACAAAACCACAAATTCCCCCACCTAATTTATTGTCTCTACGGGCATAATCGGCCCTGTAGTTTGGAATTGAAAGCAATAATGTCTCATCCCAATATATCCAGACCCATGTTAATATTATTAAATCAATATTTAGTTTAATATAAGAGCGAAAACATAATACATCCTTATATTTGTGCTTTATACTTCTAATATTTATATATATTTTTTAAATAGCAGTTGAAATGGACTATTTGGCCGAAATTAACCTTAGATAAATGTTTTCAATAGATGGTTCTTCTATGATATTAGTTTTGGTATCTACTAAGATGAAACTACAAACAGATTTATAAGTTGTATAATATTAACTTGTGTCCATATTATTAAGGCTAATAACTAGACCTACCTCAATAAATAAATGGTTTGGTGCACCAAATAGACTTTCTCTCTATTCTGTCTAAAAATGGAAACATTTACTTAAAACTTGTAATATTTGTGAAACCAGATAATATACATTTTTACAGAAACATGATGGAAAAAATGGCCATCACATTCCACCAAGAGGCATAAATGAAAGAAACGTATGGTTCATTATCCAGATTTTACAGATTTTACATATTTTCATCAAAAAGACGAATTATAAACTCCCGTTTTCTGAGACCTAATTTTTTTTTTTAAATATTTGCCAATGGCTCGGAAACTGGGGACCTTTCAAGAATTACGTAAGGATTTTTTGGGTGGGAGTGATCAGTAATTTCTTAAGTTTTCGTGGGGGTGGGCAGATTCCATCTTAACTAAGGATTTTATAAACGTTTATTGTTAGACCAAATCTAAAAAAACAAACAAAAAAAAACACTTTTACAGATGTGCAGTCAAAAAGGTTGCACCTAGCGACGACAGATGGCGCTGAATCATTGCCTATAGACGTACACAGCTATACATAACTATAAACTGTCATTTATTTATGTTGTTTTAAACCTAATTTTACTGTGATAAATATTTTATAATTTCCCATCACGAATCCTTTTGTATAAAATAATATAATTTACCAAATTGTAAGAAAATTACGTAAGATCAGTCAGGGGAGAGGAGGGAACGAGAAATCTTACAATTCCTTAAGTAGGGAGATTTGGGGAGTAAGAGGGGTCAAAGTAATGAAAAAATATCCTTACGTAATTTATGAACAGCCCCCTATTGGTTTTATAAAAATATATTTCAATTAAAGGTTTTTTTAATTTTAATTTTGTTACAATCTTACAATATTGATTTATTTCGTGTTTCAAATACTTGCAAATATATGATTAAAATTGGCAATACTTACTTATGTAAATTACCCTTAAATTTATGTTTATGGGATGATTAACTTATGATAATAAACATTACCCATATACGAAATTTAATAAAAATCGTTACAGTGGATTTAGAGATAGCTTGTTTTCTCTCTTTTTTACCTTTACTAAACTACCCTCAATTATAGGGTAAGATATCTAACTCCCAAAACTCCTCGAGGGAACCTTATAAAACCATATATACTGAGTTTAGCCTGATCAGTAAAATGATGTCGGCTTTAGTTCTGAATGTAGACACGCAGGTAGACGGCATCACAAACCAACACCGTTTCGGGGGGAGGGAGGGTTTACAATTATCAACATTTTGATCTTTCTTACGAGCAAAGTACTTTTCTTTTAAAGGTGTCGAGAGAAAGTAAAAAGTGTCTATTTACGTAAAGATGAGCACAAATCATAGTCTTATACGCTTCAATGGTGCAAACACATTTCTAGACATTCTTAAAACTACTTCCAACTAAAGGCTCAATGGCACTATGGAGTAAAATAATCACAATTTAAGATGCAAGAAGTAGTAAATATTACATTGGCAACTTAATGTAAGTTTTTGAGTTTATACAGTCATAATGTCCAATTATTTGAATATTGTATTTATTTTTAACCTATCAACTATAGTTCTATAGTTTTATGAAGACTGTTTAGTTAGAAACCGATGCATATTTGAGCTTTTACACACTTTAACTACTAAAGTGTTTTATTGAAACATATCTACTATCCAAGCCTACTATTTAAAAACCAAAGTTGTTAACCTAAAGCTTAAGCCGAACAGCTGGTTTTGTTTGTAAAACGATCACAATCATTCAATACTACTACTTATAAATTCTTACATTATTTCAACGTTTCAAAATGTAACACGCTACAAATATTAATTTGGAGACCAGAGTCTAGATTCATAGAAATATGTCAAAACACAGTTAATTTATTACATTTAATTGGGATCAAAATCAGCTTAAAGTCACAAGTACTCAACTCTCCAAATTTCACTCAATGAGATGAGATTATTGGTGTAATATGTTCCATAATTCCTGCATCTGTTTCCCTAAACATTAAATATTCTCCTTTGCAGTCCACAACACGTGATTGTGGATTCTAACTTTAAGGAGGTGGCTTTATGCAAAATAGATTGTGCTTTTTGCATTGCCTCAGTTAATGAGGCTATATTATCCTTATTTTCTTCAGTGCCTTTCCTAACATTATATGTACAATACCTTCTTTGTGTTGCACATAAGGAAATTGCTCAATAAATGTTGCTAGGAAATGTGTGTGAACATATCTGTAGGGGATTTGAGATTCCTTAAGTCATCATGCCCTTTATTGAGATATGCCCTATGAATAATTTAATAATAATGCCATGACTCCATGCTGGCATCACACTTTGTTAATGTTTTCATGCAGAGTTTACAGTGAAATTTACGCTCTATCTTGTATGCAAGATAGCCAGCAAATTTAAAAGATCGAACGGTAAAACTAATAAGTATATAATCTTAATTTGTGATGATAAAAAACGTTAAAATTGTATGTGTATGGTTTCATATTCGTTAGCTCCTATTTAAAAACCATTCATTTAATAACAAAATATGTTAAATAGTAAATCCTTTTGAGATACCTATTTATTTTGTATCTCACGTATAAAAATAATATCTATGTAACCAACAATCGGTTTACCCTGAAAGGTGACATCAATAAATTAATGGACTAGAATAGCCTATAGCCGTATTTTATTAGCCACAATGTTACATCATAGTTTATGATAATAAAAGGAAGATTGCATCTTGGAGCAAGATTTTTAGATTTTCAATTATCTTTTTAATTGTGATATTTTAAACAAATTTTTGAAGAAAATATTTTCTGTTTTAGAATTACGTTTCAGAGATGCGGGTACCATGGGGGGGGAGGGATGTATATATAATTCTTATGCCACAAGGGGTCACGGACAATGTCGTGCAGGATTGCTAGTAATTCATAAAAGAAAGCTTGCTAACTTTTAAGATAAGTACTCACACAAAATACAATAATTTAACTTTAGTATTTACTACGCAATTTTAAATAACAGAGACCCTTAAAACTATTTAAAACCATCCCAATATTTTTGTTTTAACTTTAATTACTTAAGTGTGGGAATTTTAATTTACACCGGGAAATTACCAGTTTTTAAATTATTTCAAGTATACATTAATGATTTTAAATACATAGCATCAAATAGATATTATAGACCGGCATTGGTGGCCACGCGGTATGGTATCTAGCCTTCCTCTATCAAATAGTCTAGTTTTGATAGGGTCACAATTTGTGGGGTTCTATAGAAGATATCATACATTTAAAAATCATTTTATAATTAAAATTTAAACTATTTAATTAGTCAGAACTTTCAGCCTCATTTTGTTGAAAACAATATTAGAAAATATCTAACCACTAGTTAAATAAATTGGTATTTCTAAACGTCTGCAATTCTTCTCAATGCTCCTTAATAAATAATTGCAGTTGACAGCCAGTCCCTTAGTTAAAAAAAAAGGTTCATTGTGTTTCAAGTTTTCTTTGTAATGTGCAGTCAGAGTAAACTTATTTGTGTGGCAGGATTAGGGTACTTATGACGAGGTGTGTGGGGGTTAGAGATGGAGGAGGGCGCTACCTGAAGCTTTCTCGGTGACCGCCAGCCGACAGGAGCTCATATTTTGTATCTGCCTTCTAGTACATTCTAGTTTAAAGTGAGTCGTTTACAAAATGCTCACTTGATTGCGCTGTAGTCACTGGGGGTCGCACCTAGCGATCCCAACGTTGAAGGAGTAAAGCCTCGAAAAGGAGTGCAACATTTTTAACCTAGGGGCTGTGTATCTGTTATTTCTTTGTCTGTGACCTAGGGGGAGTTTCTACAGGAGGGCAGGGATACTTTGTAGTGATTTGTTGGCACCTCGCCAGTGGGGGGATCGCATCCTGAGAAGAAAGAGCGTAAGCCAGCTTCCTCGCGAAATCTCAGCGACTCCCACGCGGTGGTAGGGTACACCAGCCCGAGCCCGCCAAAACTTTTTTGACACTTTTAAACTAAGTTCGTCCTCTCGTCCTTTTATCTTGCACGTGAGAGAATATTAAGCGCCTGGAGAAAACCAGGCCATGCTCAACTTTGTGAACGATAGGTTAAATAGGTTATAGTCTGACATCTTAGCTCAATGGGTAGCGCGTCTGCATACTAAATTAAGGCCCTAGCGTTCGACTACTGAAATGGTCGAAGAAGTTAACTTAGGTGAAATGTGCGCTATCATTTCACAGTGATAAATAACTGGCCAGGGGCTGGATGTTGTGTCTGTTACAAATATGAGTTAATGTATAGGTGGTGTGTTGATATAATCAATCGGCTTAGAAAGTGAACATTAAATACTTTAAAAAATAAATAAAAGAGGTATATAGTCTAATTTTCATAGGAAAGGCCATTTATAAAACAAAAACATTTTTTCTGTGGTTAAAATTAATAACATTTTATTAGTGTTAATTCGTAAGTATTATTAATATCTATCAAAAGTAATAACTGCGAATCACATTACTTGATGTATGAATAAGTGAAAGATTTAATAACTCTTTTGGTGACCTGGCGGTCTAGGGGTAAGGTGTCAGACTTCTGTGCTGGGTGTCCGGGGTTCAATCCTTGGTCTCGGCACAGATTTATCTGATTACCAAAACCTTCCTTCACCTCTGACAAGACGTGTATTAATCACAACTTGTGAATGTGGGGAATGCCAGGCTCCCACCGTGGTTTGAATTCCACGTTAAACTGTAGATCCTCCATTTCATCTCGCAATCAACCTACCATTACACATTAGCGTGTGTATAACCTGAACGGGTAGTAAAGTGCGGTAATAATAATAATAATAATAATTCTTTTAGTTGTAATATAAGGAAATTCTTTCCTAAGAAAATTAGATTTTATTACCGGTCTAAAAGATTTTGGTTCCACCCAGTTACCCTGAATATGTGGACTCGTGTACTAAATATCAATCTCGTTTTGTCTGATTTAGCGATAACTTAAAGGTCACCAATGCGTGTTACTGAAGCTATTAACGAACAAAAGCCATTTTCATCTTAGATGATTTTTCAGTGTTCATGAGTTTTTAACACCAAACCTGTCTGGGTGTACTAAAGTGTCTGTGTTTTTATTTTCAAATTATTTCCAACCCTTCATGCACGCTAACACGGACACACTTTCGCTAAAATCTACCTTTCTCAACCCTCAATCGCATCAAAGTAAATATATGAATAACAACACACACACACACATATATATATATATATATATATATATATAATATATATATATATATATATATATATATATATATATATATGGTTATTGGTTATTTAGATCTCCAAGTAAACTATTATACAGGGTGAGGCATGACAAGTACTCCTACGCAATAAGCTTAGGATCGGCGATGCCAAATGTCTGCTACTAGACGTCAAAGTTAGCGCTTTCTGCACCTTAGGAGTAGGCAACTCATGCAGCACTCAGGCAACCACACCACTCCCTCCCCTGACACGCACGATGCTGCAAGCTTAGCATAGTGACGCCTTGCACTGGCTGTCAACATGGAAGGACACTTCATGCTCTTTTTTTTAAGCACCCCGTCGTACTTCCTGAGCAGGTTAGACGCGTATGTACTAATTACGCTAGAGAGTTAGAGATGAGGAAGGTGGAATTTAGAGGAAGTGTTCCCGCATTTGTGTGAAGGGAGAGTGGGAAACCATTTTTGAAACTTTTCCTCAGTAGACCCGACCGGGATTCAAACGCGGCCACCGAAGAAGGTTTCAATGCCTTTTACTAGTCATGATATGCACCCCAAGTTCATTATCTGGAAATAGTCCTACTTGTCCTGTCACCCCTTATAGCCTGTATAATTTTATAGCTGGAGATCTTAATAATTCGTATATAAGCTATATACATATATATATATTAGCATACATCGAGTGCAAAGCAACCCAATAGTTCCAATTATAGCATATTCTAGCTTATTGTAAAAAAAGCGTTTCTTTGGTCACATAAAAGGGGAACTGAACATATTTTTTGGGGGGGGGGTGAGATAGGAATGTTTCTTATCTTCAAGGTGAAGGAAATTGCAACGGTCGTTTTTGTATAGGGTGCGCTTTATTAAAACACTAAATCGTTGATTCTGTACACTCGCCAACATGAAAAGTGTTACCGTGTTTCGTGCAAGTAAGACTCACATATCCACCCACGTTTTATGTTGTTGGCTGTACGATGCTGATACAAAGGTGCGTGGGATAGACTTAAGGAAAAGGGTCCGTTTCCCCCAGTATCAACTATAGAGAAAGGTTTGCTCACTAATCTCTTTGAACAGTGTGACGTTGAATCGTCTGAACCGACCGATGCCAACAGGAATTTACTTAATTTCCTCCCTAAGCAAGTCAGTTGAGAGGCTAAATTAGGGATTGAAGTTGTATATTTATACTGGGTATGGTGACCTGGTAGTCTAGGGGTAAGGTGTCAGACTTCTGTGCTGGGGTCCGGGTTCAATCCTCGGTCCCGGCACATATTTATCTGATTACCAAACCCTTCCTTCACCTCTGACAAGACGTGTATTAATCACAACTTGTGAATGTGTGGAATGCCAGGCCTCCACCGTGGTTCGGATTCCACGTTAAATGTAGGTCCTTCATTTCATCTCACAATCCCCCTACCATTACACATTAGCGTAAGTGCGTATAACCCGAACGGGTAGTAAGACGCGGTGCTAATAATAATAATAATAATAATAATATACTGGGTATGAACTAACATTATTGTAAAGTTGGTTTGTTAATTAATCAGGTACCTACTCTGTTTCATTATATTCAATTGCATTAAAACCAGATTCGGTGGCCGCATGATCTAACGCGCTACTCTAGTCTTAGTCTAGACTGCAGAAGTTGGGGGATTGGGATTTGATCCAGGTTGGGTGCACTAGAGGTGGTTTTACTGTCTCACTTCATGCAAATGAGGGTGCACTTCCTTTAAATCAAACCTTCCTAATCCCGAACGCATTAGTCTAATTAGTATATAAGCTTATATATAACCTGATCAGGTAGTAAGACGCGGTGTTAAAAAAACCTTAAAATGTATGTAGTGTTCACATGAATTTATCAACTTTATTTCAATTAAATCTGGTCTGAAGGTGTTGTGTGTAAGTTTCATCAATGACGAAAACATTCGAGGGTAGGCCATATTAACTCGTATCGTTTATTGTTAAATTTATGGACTTAGGTTTACACAATTTTTAGGTCTTTTGTATTCAAGTTTTAAGAAGTTTATTTAATGTGGTATAGATAATTTTATATTTTTGTAAAATATTTTATAAGGGGATAGCAATGATTTATATTCCAGTTTTTACTGAGTTAAATTTAAATTTGAAGCAACATTATTTGCTTTTGTAGGTAAACAAATAATATATTTCGGACAATATATTTAGTTGTTTTTAGTATGAAATTGTATGATTTTTAACATTTGATGTATTTCATATTTTTAATGTTTTAGAAAATCTTGTAAATTTAATAATATAAGACTACTTGTCCTGATTAAATGTTACAGCGCATTCATTCTCGATTCAGAAAAAACTTAAAATTTAATTTATTTTAACTTATGTATCTACAAGTTAGTGAAATTAAGTTGGTAGGAAGCAGCATGACCTAGTCGTGTGATGTCACAACAATGCGAGTAGGCCTTCTCTCTATGTGGTGTTGATTCTCCCTTGTTGAGCTAGCAACGCCCAGTCACGCATTTCCATCTAAAACTGGGGAAGGGGTGTATTGTAAGAACGGATCTTGGGTGCCCTAAAATCCCCTTTCTCAACCAACAGATTACATCCTAAATTTAGTAGGTAATTAAAATATATATTTGTGATATTTAAGGGGTACTTTTTGTATCGGCTGGTTATATCAGCACACGACTTATAAACTAACTTAAATCTAGAACAGACACAAATTACAGTCCCCGGTCGATTTAAACGGGGAAAACCACATTTTAATCAATGATACATATTTTGTCCATGCCAGGAATCGAACCAGAGAGCCTTAGCTCATAAGGTAGACAGGTTACTAACTGACCTAAGACGTCGGATGGGTATGTTTAGGTAATACAGCTCGAACCAAAGATCACAAGTTGATGCTGTTTTATGTATTATTCGATTTTTTTTAAACAAAAAAAAACAGTGAAATTGAGACTAATGAAACCGTTTTACTATAGTTTAGAGACTGCAACGATAATTTTTCCTTAAAAGTTTAAAATAAAAAAACTATTAAATTTATATTATTTTATCTGTTGTCAAGTGAATAACGAAGAAAAAAACTGCACTTTAATATCAAGTTTTATGGTCCTAGTGTGTATAGAACGCTAATCACCACTAATAAAATTGTGACAAGCCCTATCCTAAACATAATAGTTATTTAGAGAAACTTTGGGACGACGTGGGGTTTTTTTTAATCCTTTTCGTTAAGTAGCCACCAGATGCCCTCAACAAACCCAAACCACATTTACAATTCACTCAACCTTTATGTCTGCCGACGAGCCAATTTGGGGAACAGATGCTTGCGTGAATGCTGCGTTTTTGATTGACCCTATTATACCTTCACCTCTCTCTCCCTATCACCCTCAAATTAACCCTAACCCTGATGCTTCATAAATAAAGACCTCCGATTAGCGTTAACACCTCTTAATACATTTAGATTTAACTCACGATTATACGAAACAACGTGAACCTAAGAGAGGTAATGATAGTCAAACGACCTATTAGGACATGGCTTGGACACGATAATATCGTGGATGATAATATTTCGAGTTTGTGCTCCATTAACCATAGCCCATTGTACCGTTGTCCAGGGGACGTCCGACTGTACTGATCGTACATCCTTTCAGTGGAGGTTTTCTCAGTGGGAAGAGGTGATGGTGTTAGTTGTTATGAGGTTGTGAAACCAGTAGAAACACTTAGGGCCAGTTTCATAGTCAAATTTAGTACGCCTCAAGTGCGGCGCTACACTAAGTACATGATGACACCTACCTAAACCAGAATGGAATGGGCCAGTTTCCAATTCGAGAATGGCCCATTCCATTCGAGTTTAGGTAGGTGTCGTCAATTACTTAGTGTAGCGCCGCACTTGAGGCGTACTAAATTTGACTATGAAACTGGCCCTTAAACTTAACTTGAACCTAACTAACCAAACCATGGTGATGTTCTTTTTATAATTATATAAATGTATATATATACATATATATGTATATATATATACATATATATATACATATATATATACATATATATATACATTTATATATATCAAGAGAAAGATAGAGAGAGAGCTATGAAAACAAAAAGAAGGAAATATTTATTTATTTAAGATATTTAACGTGCACTTTCTGAACCGACTGACTATATCAGCACACGATAATTATTATAAGTAAGATCTAAAGGGCCCTCCTATTTGGCTGAGAAAGGTATTTTAACACACCTTTCAGGGTAATTTTTACATACCACAGTCGACACGAGGACCGACGGCTTTACTTACCCTTCGAAGGAGTTTTGTGCTATGGATTTTTACCACACAAGATAAATCCGTCAACACAGGCTAGGTTTGAACCCACGTACATCGGGTACTGAGGCGAGCACTTTACTCCAAGACCACCAAGGTCTATGAAATATATTAAATACATATGAAATTTGAATTAGAGGGGATAATGGATGTGGGTGGCATCGTAAATAGTGAGACTCAGTATACACCCATGTGTATATATATATATATATATATATATATATATATATATATATATATATATATATGTGTGTGTGTGTGTATTTGGCATGCCGTGGATTGTTACCTGGGTGAGCAAGCGCTAGTTAAAACTGTACCCGTTATTAAGTTCTCATCACTTAAGGCCAGTCTTAAGACTACTAGATAAATATTGCTATCGGGAAGTTAAAGTTAGCGACCAGATAAAGGATATCAGCCACTTTAATATTTTACGCGTATTATGAACTGAATTTATCTGCCGGATAACTATCTGAAGGATAAATATATTTTTATGCAGAAAACGCAAGGTTGGTTCTATTTTTACTGGTGCGCGCATGCGAATAAGCCCTACTGCTACCGCTACTACCTGGAAAGTGG
>JBCFYV010003521.1:0-27387 GCA_039000515.1 Timema cristinae | reverse complement strand
AGGCAATGTTTCAACAAGCTTTGCTTACCCTGCAAAAAAATATCCCATGACATTGCACATTATTCCAATTTTGTCTTGTAAAAACGATTTATTTCATTCATACTTAAGGTAAACAAAATACTATTCAATTATATTTAGATTCAAAGGTTTTTAAGCAGTTTTAAAGGAAATTTTGATTTTTAAATTAAATAATGGTTCAAGTGTTAAAATAACACTTCTAACTTATATTTTAAATATTTTATTTATGTTATGTAGTCTTTATTATAAATATATATAATATATACATATTGAATTTATATATACTCTCTGTAATTTATTTACAGTGGTATGAGGTTTAAAATTAAGAAGGTTTGATTTGAACATATAGTTGCTTCTTTTTAAATAACCGCTCCAATAATACCATAAGTTTAGAAAAAATTCTTCCTAGTTTGTATTTTGTTTGAATAAATAAATTAAACTAAATAACATTCACAAATAAAAACAGGTTTCATACCAAAATCTGTCAGAATTTTTTTTAACAAGATGAAAAGAAACCTCCTCTTTTTCTTCCCCCCTCCTCCCCCTTCATCCTTCTTTAACCTAGTCTTGGCAAAGTGACATTTCGAAAATTGGACGTTCTATAAATGTGACTTCACAGAATTAACGTTCGTCCCACGGATGTAGAGACGGTCTCGCCGCGTCACGTGACCCCATAACACAACCCCCCTAACCCCCTCTTGACCAATAGGAGAGCCCCTCTAGAATACACCGTGACGTCACAAAGGGGAGTTGACCCTGATAGTCTCGTGAACTGTTGGGACCAGGTATAAGGATTGACTTAGGGACCAACATTCTCATCTTTATAAAAAGATTGCCGTTCTGAAAGAACAAGCCAGATTTATCCCCCCCCCCCTCCTCTACTAAGTGTAATACTTTAAAGTCAGTAATGCTGGATTGTTGTCGGCTTGAGGATTGCTCTCCTCAGAAACTGCACGCTTTTTATGGAGAGGTCCTCATGTTTAGTCACGGGGGTGTGATTCGGATCCGTACACGCCCAATAGGCTTTTTTTTATACGCACGGTACAGGGCCGATGATTAAGCTCGTGTCCTATATAATTGGTAGTAGAGACTCATTAAGGGCCCGGGACAATATCTTAAATATACCGCATATTGTTGTTGAAGGCGCCAGGGTCACGATAGACTCTGGATAACCACCCATTGGCCCCCTTCCCCTCCCCACAAGTACAGTGAGGAAATGGGAGGTTAATTTCCATTTTCTCTCCACTCTTAACGTGGCTACATTTCCTCTTAAGTAAGCCCACGCTGTTATAAATCTATTGTGTTGAACTTATAAATAAAATAAAAAGTTTAATGTTACGCTTCTTACTGCCCGTTTGGACTACCTACGGTCAAAACACATCTAAGGACACGTGACGAGTAAGGTGAATTTTAAGAAAATGTGCTATAGATTGAGGTTGAGATTCAACCCCTCACCCCCCACTTATCTGATATCCTTGGGGTGCTTTCTCCCCATTTAATATGTATTGTAATCTCTTAAAATTAACCTTTCCTTAGCCTGCGCCCTTAGAATATTAGATATCCACCTATAATGATGGATGGATGCGTGGTCTAAGGGGATGGACCCACATTGCACCTGGTTAATGTTGACTGGAAGATCAGGGGTTTGAATCCCAGACAGTTGAAACTAGAAGGCTGATTTTCCCCATGTCTGTTCCACTGTCTTTTTTTACTTGGATACACTCCTCTTCCCTACAACTTAGGTTAAGTTGTTGATAGCCCGCTTCAGTGGCCGAACCGTCTAAGGCGTCACTCTCGTGTTAGATTGGCTGGGAAGATCAAGGTTCGAATTTCGGTGGGGTCTACTGAGGGTAGATTTTTCTAAATGTTTTTTATCAAATGGTTTACCACTCTCTCGCCACTCAAATGTGGGTGGATTACCTTTAAAATGTTTTTTTTAATCGTATGGCATTATTAATCGGGTGGAACATGACATTCGTTACGTGCGCCTGTATGTAGACTATTCACCACACTGGTGGCACAGAACGTTGCCCAGGGTACACCTTGGAGGTTATCTAAACACGTACCAGCAATGAGACGGTGTGATGATAGTGATTATGAAGATGTGGAGTCAGTGGAAGGTTTAAACCTAACTTAAACCCAAACCCTGGCGACCGTTGGAATAATTCCCCTTAGGAGAAAAAACACATTAAAGGTACCATCCGGTAATCTAACTCGGGACACCTAGGCTTGTAGCCAGGTACACTGACCACTACACCACACCACAGTAGAGTAACGATCATATTATATACGTATAACCTGAACAGGTAGTAAGACGCGGTTTTAAATCCGTATCATATTCAGGTTTTATGACAAAATAACCCACCTCGGTGGCGTATTTAGCTAACGCGCTTGTTTAGTGTTGGGCTAGAGTGCCGATGATGGGTAGATCGAGGTTCGAATCTCACTCGGGTGAACTGGGGTGATTTTTCCTAAATGCTTTTCCACTCTACCTCCACGCAAATGCGGGTTCACTTTCTCTATATTCAACCTTCCAATTCCTAACACATTAGCGTAAATAGAACTTAGGCGTATAGACCAAACGGGTAGTAAGACGCACTGCTAAGTATTATTATTATTATTATTATTATAACAAACTATATTTCTCCAGAAGATAAGTTAAGTTTAATTTCTTAGTCATAATAATCCCGATAGTTATTGTATATCGGTCATAAGCATCACAAAATTTGAACAGTACTTTTTATCTTTAGTTAAAAGGCATTTACCTAAATTCAACTATATTCATTACATATATTCAATAACTGACGAGAGATTACTATGTTTAGAAAATTAAATTAAGCGTATCTACTTAACAAATGTTTTATTCATTTGAAATTTAAGATAATTCTTATAATAAAAACTGTAAACAAAATAAACCTAGGATGACCTGGTGGTCTAGGGGTAAGGTGTCGGACTTCTGGTCCCGGCACAGATTTATCTGATTACCAAACCCTTCCTTCACCTCTGACAAGACGTGTATTAATCACAACTTGTGAATGTGTGGAATGAAAGGCCTCCACCGTGGTTCGGATCCCACGTTAAACTGTAGGTCCTCCAATTCATCTCACAATCACCCTACCGTTACACATTAACGTAAGTGCTTATAACTCGAACGGGTAGTAAGACGCGATGCTAATAATAATAATATTCCATTTTCATGCTATCTGGCGGTGCCATTTTTATTTTCAATGTAGATGATAGAATACGTTTTAACTTGAATTACTCACCAACAAATATGGGGGTACAAATTTGAAGAGGGATTATATCTGGGAGTACAAAAAAAAAAGGGTTGAATACCACGGTTCTAGGCCCCGTGAAGGGCACCGGGCTGAATTCCTTACCGGAATTTATACGTAGCAACCGGCGCGGCGTGAGGATAAATCAACCCGCCTTGAAGCCGCGTGATTAGGATCTGTTCAGTTAGTTCCCGGCTATCCCGCCAGGGGAAAGATAGAGGACAGAATAAAGACTACAATTGAGTGGTTGTGTTCGGGTGCCAAAATAAACCCACCCACCTCCTGGGACCATTTGACACCGGGTACAGTCGTTGCTTATAAGAAAATACCCACTTCAGTGACCTAACTCTCGTGTTTGACTGGTCTACTGATGGTGAGGAGATCAAGGTTCGAATCCCAGTTGGATCAACTGATTTTACTTAATGGTTTCCCACTCTCCTTAAACGCAACTGCTGGTGTATTACCTTTAAAATGCTTCCTTCCTCATCCTTACTCCATTAGAGTAAGTATCATATAATCGTACAACCTGAACAGGTTAGTGGTGGCCCAACAGCAAAAGGACGTTGGATTCGCATCGCCGCTAACGGAAGGGGTGAGGGTTCGATTACAGGTCGGATGTGATGGGGGCATTTCCCAATATTCTCCCGGTCCTCTTTCCACTGTGTTCAGGTATAATTCCTCTCAGATATCCTTTTATGAAGGTGGAAACGGAATAGAACGCAAACTACCACTTATTTTTAATATTTTTACAGTTTTTTTTTTTAGCGTATGGCATATTTGACCGTGGCAGTACTTAGTTCAGTCGCTATGTATGTAAACTTTTTTAAAACATTGCGAGATGAAATGGAGGACCTACAGTTTAACGTGGGATCCGAACCACCTGGCATTCCACATGTTTACAAGTTGTGATTAATACACGTCTTGTCAGAGGTGAAGGAAGGGTTTGGTAATCAGATAAATCTGTGCCGGGACCGAGGATTGAACCCCAGACCCCCAGCACAGAAGTCAGACACCTTACCCCTAGACCACCAGGTCAAATTTTTTTTAAACAAAGTTTGTTTTTAGCACCGCGTCTTACTACCTATTCGGGTTATCTGCATGTCTACTAAACTACGCTAATGGTTTTAAAGATTAGGAAGGCTATATTTAGATGAAGTGTACCCGTATTTTTGTGGAGGGAGAGTGGAAAACAATTTTTTTAAATATCCCTCAGTACACCTGACCGAGATTCAAACCCCAATCTCCCAGTCATAGGCAGTATAGTCTACCGCAAGAGTAGCGCGTTAGATCACGCGGCCACCAAGGTGGTTAAATAATTATTGTTTATTATTGATAATATAGTATTACCAAGCAAAGTGTTATCAAACAGGTATAATAATACTTCCCTAACGATTACCATAAAATTGGATTTTTTTAAACTTATTTAAAGAACAAAAAAATACGAATAAAACTATTACAATTCTTGTTTTAAGGTTGTGGCAATAAAAGAGCCAGCAGTGCATGAAATAATAAATTAATTAAATAGTATTCCATTCACAATTGTATCTTATTATAACCGGCCACAAAAAATAAATAAATGTTTTTATAACTTAGATAAAAATAGATACAAAATATTTGTTTCAAAATAAAACATTTTTATTTTGTAAACAGCGCATGAACACAACTGACTGAAGACTGTTTGTATGACGCCATGGACCTCGCGTGTTTCGTCTGGTTCGCCATCTTAATTTATGAAGAGAACGCAACATTTTAGATGATTTCGTTTGAAAAGCATTTTTAAGTGAACCACAGACGCCACTTCCCCCCTAATCCCCCTACAAAACTAAAAAAACCATACAAACGGTTACTTTCATAAGTTCACGTTTCAATAATCTAAAAACAATCAAATTTAATAATTAAATTATTTTTAAAAGAAAAGATAATTTAAAACAGATTGTTTGTGTGAATGTTCCGACTGCCAAAAGTAACTACAAATCAACATAATTAACTTGCAGATCATATGGTCTGGCGTATGGATACATAATAGCCTTTCCTAGCCGTTAACCACCACTCCTATCGTAGATATCCTATAGTAACTTTTCTATATGTCACATAAGTTTTCCTCTGATAGTTTCACTGTATTAAGACGCGGAGAACATGTTTTTTGAAACGTTAGTTCTATTAGGAATATCTATCAAGTCAGTAACGAGGCTAATACCGATAAATTAAAGCAAGATTGTTTGTTGTTGTGGTTAATCGCCGGGACTGCTAAAGTTTCCTTGGCAAACCAAAACATCTGTGGACAGATGGAATTGGCTAGTTTAAAAAATATATTAAAAACGTGTATTTTTTTTTTTCATAAGCTATAACACTTAAATGAATCGTTTGGACTTTTTTCTTGTTACAAACATAAAAAAGAGGTTGTTATTTATTTCAGAAATTATAATTGAGTAAAAACTAACTTCGAAAGATAGATTTAGTTTGAATTAGATGGTTAGAAATAACATCTTATAACTTAATAAATTCATTAAAGATGATTAGTTTTTTTTTTTTTGTTTTTTTGCAACTACAACGAATCGTCGGACGTAAGTATTTTCCGGGTGACCTGGTGGTCTAGGGGTAATGTGTCACACTTCTGTGCTGGGTGGTCCGGGGTTCAATCCTCGGTCCCGGTACAGATTTATCTGATTACCAAACCCTTCCTTCACCTCTGACAAGACGTGTATTAATCACAACTTGTGAAGATGGGGAATGCCAGGCCTCCACCGTGGTTCGGATCCCACGTTAAACTGTAGGTCCTCCATTTCATCTCACAATCACCCTACCATTACACATTAGCGTAAGTGTGTATAACCCGAACGGGTAGTATGACGTGGTACTAATAATAATAATAATAATAATAAGTATTTCTTCAATGTAGCAGACAGCTCAAGTACAAAAATATTAGTTTTATACTCAAACATCGGCAGCGAAAGCTTTCAAAACAAATACTATTATTTAATATATTATACTACGTATTTTCTATTACTATGTATTATTTATACACTATCTAATTAGGTATTTATCAACAAGATTTTTTTTTCTCCTTTTAGAATTTACCACATAAATTTTATTACCAATTTTACATTAAGTGTGTGGCATCCAGTTTGTGAGTATTATGGTCATTATTTCTTGTCCAAGCCAATTAAGTAAGAAAAAAAATACCATATAATATTAAAATGCTATTCTTTATACTTGTTCACACATGAATCACACTGGTGACATGGATTGTTGACAGGGTAAGCAGAGCTTGTATTTTAGCACCGCGTCTTACTACCCGTTCGGGTTATACGCTTTAAGTACTAATTACGCTAATAGATTAGGAATTGGGAAGGTTGAGTTAGAGGAAGTGAGCCCTCATTTGCGTGGAGGGAGAGTGGAAAACCATTTAGGAAAAACCACCCCCAGTTCACCCGACCGAGATTCGAACCTCGATCTCCCCGTCCTCAGCAGTCGAGCTCAACACGACAAGCGCGTTAGCCAACTACGCCACTGAGGTGGGTCAACCATTTTGTAAAACCCAACCATTTTTTTTCCCCTCGGGATCTTAATAACCGGTTTCCTGGTGGTAACACAGGTTCTTTTTCCCCTCTTTATTGTTTTTATATTTTCAATATTTTTCTCTTATTCTTTTATTCATTCTAGGGAATGCCAGGCCTCCACCGTGGTTCGGATCCCACGTAGTATGTAGTAAGGCGTGGTGCTAAAAAAAAAATCTTCCTCACCATTTACTGATTAGATTAAACCATTATTATTCCTTGGGTTTAACGGAATATTTAACAAAAAAAAAAGGGAACCTTTTTTATTTTGATAACTCTTGACTCTTGTTCCAGTCTCGGCGGTCAGTCCGCGGTTCGTCAGACGGGCAGTGTCTCTCAGAACGATCGTCTGGAGAATGTCACTCAGACCATCTCTCGTCTGCTAGAGGGCTACGACATACGGCTCAGGCCGAACTTTGGAGGTTCGTCCCTCTGCTTTAACAGACTACTACAGTCCTGTTTCCATAGGAACAGCATTAACAGACTACTACAGTCCTGTTTCCATAGGAACAGCCTTACCAGACTACTACAGTTCTGTTTCCATAGGAACAGCCTTACCAGACTACTACAGTTCTGTTTCCATAGGAACAGCCTTAACAGACTACTACAGTTCTGTTTCCATAGGAAGAGTCTTATCTGACAGCTAGAAAAGATAATACAGGCCTGTTTCCATAGGAAGAGTCTTATCTGACAACTAGAAAAGTTAATACAGTCCTGTTTCCATAGGAAGAGTCTTATCTGACAGCTAGAAAAGTTACTAAAGACCTCACCCCCCTCGGTGGCGTAGTTAGCTAACGCGCTATTTTCGTGTTAAGTTGGACTGACGAGGGCAGAGAAATCGAGGTTCGAATCTCGGTCAGATGAACTAGATTTTTTTTTCTAAATAGCTTTCCACGCAAATGCGGGTTCGCTTCCTCTAATTCAACCTTCCCAATTCCTAATACATTAGCGTAATTAGTACTTAAAGCGTATAACCCGAACGGGTAGTAAGAATTGGTGCTAAATATTATTATTATTATTATTATTATTATTATTATTATTATTATTATTATTAGCACCGCGTCTTACTACCCGTTCGGGTTATACGCATATTATTATTATTATTATTATTATTATTATTAATATTATTATCGAACCAGTATGTCTCGGACTTGGCTTTTAAAACAAAGCCTCTCTATCAATTTAGCTATGGTGGCGGATATAGTAGACTAAAATCTACGACATGTAATCTAACTTAACCTAAGATACCACATTTTAATGTGGGGTGAAACGGCACGCTAGAAAAGGTAAGTGTTTTTTTGAAGATTTTTATGACAATTTTTTTTTTTTTTGCCAAAATAAATCAAATAATTCTCCATTAAAAACATATAGTTTAATTTTCTTTCCATGGAGATATCAACAGGTTGTATTTAATGACAAATGTTTCTATTCATTTAAAAAGTTTGTCATCTAATTTACCGTCCAAAGGTCAAAAGTCACAATGCTACTGTGCAGAAAAAAAAAGAGATTCTATCTCGTAAGTTCGCTCTGACGTCATCTATCCGGAAGTCTGTTGACCGGAAAGCTCCGGGGCTCGAGAAAATGGGGGGGGGGGGGGGGTTGCTTTGCCCACTTGAACGACTTTTGATGCGCATGCGTTGAGACTGTCCCACTTCTCTAAGACAGATTTACCTCACTGAAGATTTATTTTTTGCCCTTCTTTTCATCACCACGTCTTACTACCCGTTCGGTTTGTACGCATATTTACGCAAATGGTTTTTAGGGATTAGAAAGGTTGGGCTTAAAGGAAAGGTACCCAAATTTGCGTGGAGGGAGAGTGTAAAACCATAAAACCCTCTACCCCCTCTTAGTACACTCAACCGAGATTCGAACCCCGATCTCCCCGTCATCGGCAGACAATTCTACTGTGAGAGCGACGCCTTAGACCATGCGTCCACAGAAGGGGGTATTTATCAGGGTTTGCTATTTTATAGGTATTGTTATTATCTATCAAAAGTGACAGCTGCAGTTCACATGACTTGACGTATGAATACGCGAAACTATATCCAATAACTTTTCTAGCTGTCAGACAAGGTTCTTCATAATTTGACTGTCTTTCGAGAAGTGAAAATTTTGTTGATAAATTCTCAAAACCCTAATGAAGTAGTATTAATTAGAGCAACAGACGCAACATTAAAATACCCAACAAAGTAGACATACAACAATAAATAAATTAAATTCTGTCCCTTGACACAGATCTACCATCCCCCTCTAGTTGACTAGTTGATCAATCAATATAAGGGTTGTTATATTTGCGAAGCAGTCTAGGACTATTTGATCAATATAAGGGTTGTTATATTTACAAAGCAGTCTAGGACTAGTTGATCAATATAGGGGTTGTTTTATTTGCAAAGCAGTCTAGGACTAGTTGATCAATATAGGGGTTGTTATATTTGCGAAGCAGTCTAGGACTAGTTGATCAATATAAAGGTTGTTATATTTGCAAAGCAGTCTAGGACTAGTTGATCAATATAAAGGTTGTTATATTTGCAAAGCAGTCTAGGACTAGTTGATCAATATAAAGGTTGTTATATTTGCAAAGCAGTCTAGGACTAGTTGATCAATATAAAGGTTGTTATATTTGCAAAGCAGTCTAGGACTAGTTGATCAATATAAAGGTTGTTATATTTGCAAAGCAGTCTAGGACTAGTTGATCAATATAAAGGTTGTTATATTTGCAAAGCAGTCTAGGACTAGTTGATCAATATAAAGGTTGTTATATTTGCAAAGCAGTCTAGGACTAGTTGATCAATATAAAGGTTGTTATATTTGCAAATCAGTCTAGGACTAGTTGATCAATATAAAGGTTGTTATATTTGCAAATCAGTCTAGGACTAGTTGATCAATATAAAGGTTGTTATATTTGCAAATCAGTCTAGGACTAGTTGATCAATATAGGGGTTGTTATATTTGCAAAGTAGTATAGGACTAGTTGATCAATATAGGGGTTGTTATATTTGCAAAGTAGTATAGGACTAGTTGATCAATATAGGGGTTGTTTTATTTGCGAAGCAGACAAGAACTCAGGATAAATATTGGTGATGCTAATCCTTGGTTCTAGCCAACCACACAACATTCATCAGTGGTTCATGGTTCCTTGTTATAAAATACATTAAAAACACTAAGCCTTTTGTGTCGGTATATTGGCTAGTGGCAACCTACCCTGACGTATGTCAAGAACAAACACAGTAACAATATCCCATGATGTTAATGTATCACCAAGTGAAAAAGGAGAATACCTTATGTCACAGTGATACAGTTTCAATTGTTGATAAGTATCGAACCAAGGTTCTTTTAAATCACTATGGTGGAGAAGAGGAAACGCGAGTTAATGCCAATGTTTACTGAGTTTGTATAGATTTTTTTTTTTTCCAAAATAAATCAAACATTTCTCCAGTAAACAAAGAATTTAATTTTATTCCCACGGTGATATCAACAGTTGCTGAATATCTATCATGAGCATAGCGGTATTAGATGAGAAACTTTTTAAAATGAAGAGAAAAAGATGTCATTAAATTCCAGAACACCTTTGACAAATATTGATATCACCACGTAAAGAAAATTAAACTATGTGTTTCTTCTGGAGCATTTTTTTGTTGTTGCCAAAAACTATAAATACTGCAAAAACAGTTACCTTAACTCGCGTCCCCTACATTCCCATCTTAAAGAGAAAGAAGCTTGTAAGTCAAGTTATTAAATATGGTCCAATGTTTAGAAAGTAAATGTTAAATATTTTTTTAAGCCCCGCCCTCAGCAATGTCGTAAAATTTAACGGCAGTAAACTTAGTAAACCTTGACTGCTATTTTGTTATTTGTGTGTGTGTGTGAGAGAGAGAGAGACAATCTCTTTGTATTTTTTCCATTCCTTTGTATCCTCTTTGTTCTCCCTCATCTACATCCTCGGGTAACTTGGGTGTATTTACGATAAAATGTGAAAAATCACTCCCACGCCATTTTTCGCTCCCCCCCCCCTTCCCCCTCAGGCCAAGTCTTTATAGAACCGTGATGAAAGACTTTTTTTTTTAACCGACATTCTTTATTATGATAGCTTTTACGCTTTCAAGTCTTTGTGAGAGAGAAAAAAAAAGCTTTATGACTCTCGTGATCTACTTTGTGTTAAGTTGAAGACTTTTGCACCTCCAGTTTTTTTTTATACGGTTCGTTATAGTAAAGACCCGGACTTGGATGATCTTATAGTTTATCAAAACATGATCTAAAAATGACACGAAAATTCTAAAATTATTGGCAGGGTTCAACCACAGATTTTATCTTAAAATAGAAACTCGTAAGATTTGTGAAACCAAATAATAGGACTATACATTGTTGTAGAAACATTACACCAAAGATCATAAATGAAATAATCTACACTGTTACTTTCTCTATGGCATTAGGAACTAGGAACACTGTTACAGAAAAATAAAGAAATGAGAAATATCTTTGTCTACCAAAGAGCATAAGAATCAAATTCATTTTCAAATACCTAAATTAAAAAGTATATATAGTTGCTTGTAGCTCAGAAACTATTAGTTTTATAAAAATATATTTCAAATAAATTTTTCATTTTTAATGTTTCTACTGTATCTATTTACAATGATAAGGTATTTCGTGTCTCATATAGTTGCGGAGAAATTATGAAAATTGGAAAAAGTCCTCTATGTAAAGTAGTCTCAAAGACATTTCATGAGAAAATGAGAATCGCCATCTTGTTTTAATTTGATAAACAGTGTCTAGGTATAAAATTTAATCAAAGAACGTTTGAGAAAATTTCGAGATAGTTAATTTTTTTTTCTCTCTTTTTGCCTTTCAAAAAACTACCTTTAAATTCAGGGTTGGATGTATAATTCCAAAAACCCCTCGGGAGAACTTAATGAAAAGCTGAGATATCAAGTTTCAGCCCAAACAGTTGGCTCTAGTCCGAGGTACAGAAAGACAGACAGACGGTATTACAAAAACCACTTCTTTTTTTTCAGGGTGTCATAAAACATCGACATTCATCAAAATCTCAAGTTTGATTTTATTGATGATCACAATACTTTCTCTACAAGAGAACGTAACAAAGACTTACAGATTTATAGAAAACATTACTTAATAATATAAACAAAAACTCATAGTGAATGCAAATGACCTCGGTGGTCTTGAGGTAAAGTGCTCGAACTCAGAAACCGATGATCAAGGCTTCAATCCCAGCTGGGCTCAATGTATTTTTCTTGAGATAAAAAATTCCGTAGCACAACTTCCTTCGGGGGGGAAATAAAGCCATCAGTCCCATGCCAATTTTAGTCTGTGAAAGAACCCTGAAAAGTGAAAATACCTTTCCCGGAAAAATTGGTAGAGCCTTTTACTCTCGATCATAGAATTTCTCGTGTGCTGATATAATCAGTCGGTTCAGAAATTGCACGTTAAATACCTGGAGTAAATGAAAAACTTTTTCGGTAACCACATAAATCACTTTATATATATATATTGTAATGTAATTGATTTGCCCCTAAAAAGTATGTGAAAGCATTGACAATAATATCGTCCTAATTTTATAAACATATCTTATTTCATTTAAATTATGTAGTATATTAAATGGCGCTTAAAGCACTTCTTCTTCTAAGAAGGCAAAAGCCACTGAACAGTGACGTCACGCACGTGACATTAGTAAAGTCAGTTTGACGATATATATATTTTTCAAATAATAACTTCCTCTTCTCGATGGTTCGAAGAGAGATTTTAAAATATAACTTGAGTCATTTTCCGGCTCTAGAACCTCCCAGTAAGACCGAGATGTTTTTGTCTTGTATTTTGTTTTTCTAAACTAAACCTTCTCGAAGCTTCCATGACCGAGGAATATATACAAAGGATGGTGCAACATAAAGTTAGTTGGGAGTGTTCAGTTGGGAGTTTGGCGTCTAGCAACACCTGTCCGCGCTAGCCCGCGTATAGTTCGAGATGATCTATTTTCGCATTAATTAAACTGATTCATAAAAATAAAAACCATGTCAAAATGAAAAGTGTATTAATCATAATTCTTCAATAGGCGCCCATCGCGGTAACGTAATTCCAGAACGTTACAATTGGCTTCCCAACTTAGGGGCACGAATTATCTCCCCGAGATACAGCACAATATATCTCCCCGAGATACAGCACGAATTATCTCCCCGAGATACAGCACGAATTATCTCCCCGAGATACAGCACAATATATCTCCCGAGATACAGCACGAATTATCTCCCCGAGATACAGCACGAATTATCTCCCCGAGATACAGCACGAGATACCTCCCGAGATCGCCACGAAATACCTCCCCGAGGTAAGCAGTAGAGGACAACGCCGAAGACCGAGGTAAGCAGTAGAGGACAACGCCGAAGACCGAGATAAGCAGTAAGCAACGCCGAGGACCAAGATAAGCAGTAAGCAACGCCGAGGACCAAGATAAGCAGTAAGCAGCGTCGAGGACCGACAGAAGCAGCTTACCATCACCAAAAGAGACAAGGGGGGAGACGAGTCTAAAGAAGATCACAGATAAGTCATCAACAGAAACTTAAATTAAATAGTGAAAGATACATTTATGTCATTTGTGCATTTTGGGGGTGGAACAGTATACATTTTTTTTGTGATTTAAATTAAGGGAATAATTAAAAAATGGCAGATTCAAATGATAACAGTGACGCTAGTAGCTATTCTGAAGAGGTAGCTGAAAATAGACCTAGGAATCAGTTAGATCTAGAACAATCAGATGAGGAAATAAGAGAAAGTGAACAGGACATTGGAGAGTCATTTGCAGAGGGAGAGAGAGAAGGAGATAGGACAGAAAAAGAAAGAAATGTTATAGTAGATGAGGAAGAAAGAGAAAAGAATAGGGAACAAAAAATGGAGCAACCAGTAGTAGATTTAACCCAAATTATGAAAATGTTACAGCAAGTGATAGTGAATAGTGAAGAAACTAATCAGAAAATAGATCAAAGTAGACAGGAAATAAAAGCAACTAATCAGGAAATAAAAAAAAGTAGCCAGGAAACTAAACAGGAAATAGATACATGTAGACACGAAATTAATCAAATAATATATGCAAATACCCAGGCAATTTATCAGAAAATAGATACAAATCAGACTAAACTTGAACAAATCAATAAAGAACTAAGTGCTAAAATAGAGTTAAGTAAGGAGGTTTGTGATCAGAGATTTGGTTATGTAGAGCAAAAAATAGACCAATTAGAGACGGTTCATCAAAACTTAGCAGTACAGTTAAATGAGGTAGACACAAAAGTGATAGAACAGGAAAAAGTAAAACAGATGTTGATTGAAAAGCATGAAAACTTAAGGAAAGGACAGTTCAAGTTAATGGATCAGATTTCAGCTAATAAAAATAAAATAGAAACAATAGAACTAGAATCAGTTAAAGGGTTAAAGGAAGTAGAAATTAAAGTTGGGAATCTGGACCTTCAGGTAGAACACAATGAAAAGGAAATAAATGAGGTAAAATCAGTACTTGATTCTCAGCAAGACACAAATAAAATTCTAATTAAAGAACAGATAGATGGGATCGTAAATAAGGCAGTAGAAAAGCTAGATAAAAAACTAACCAATTTTGTTGTTGAAAATCAAACAAATCTAGGGGAATCTAGTAACTTACACAATACTACCAACTTATTTGCTAAGGGACTAAGAGAAACGTCATTAGCACTTATTCCAAAATTTAAAGGAAAGAGAGGAAACATTTCAGCAGTACAATATATAAATAAAGTAGAAAGAGTATTTAAAGGAGAAAGAATAAATGAAAAAGTCAAAATAGAGATATTTTTATCAGGCCTAGAAGATGAGGCGAAATCCTGGACAGATAGTATAGAGAGTGAATGGGAGACATACGAGCAGGCTAGGGAAATATTTTTGGAAAAATATTGGTCTCAAAATATGCAGGATGATTTTCTACAATTAATTTTTAATGGAAAATATAACGACAAGGATGGTACTATGAATGAATATTTCAATAAATTTGTGACACAGGCGAAATATTTGCGATACCCAGTAGTAGAGGATAGATTGATAGGTCTTCTAATGAATCATTTTCCAACTCCAGTACAAGACGTTCTCATTAGCATAAATAAACAGAACATCAAAGAAGTAGAGAGAGTATTAATGGCATTTGACGATAGATATCAAAGAAACAAAGAAATCAATGATCAGACAAACAGATATAATATTGATAGGCATAGGCAATCAACAAACCCTCAATTCAAAGAAATTAATATTGGACAAGATAGGCAGAGATATCAAAATAATTATCCAATACCAGAGCAAAATAGAAAATATCCACATCCTAGAATAGAATATCGACAGGATAGGAACCAAGGACCTCCTAGGCAAATAAATTTGAGTGATCGACAAATTAATAGAAATAACAATACAGGTAACCCCAGATTCACAACCAATCAAGTACATCAACCTCCAAATTTTAATTATGTACCACCATTTTCAGGGACATCATATTTAAATGAGTACGACTCACAAAAAATATTTGATCCAGGAGGCAATTAAATAAACTTTAAATTTCGGATTATATAAATGTAAAAAATTAGCAGTTTAACTAAAGATTTAAATTTTAAATAAGTAAAATAAGGGTAACTATAATAATTTAGTTGTAGTAAGAAAAGTTTAAAATATAAATTTAAGTAAATTTAAAAAGCACAATTTCAGCGACGTAAAAGTAATATTTCCTGTGCAAGAGAAGGTTGTGCGTACTTGTAGAAATTGTAAAGTAAACAATTATTAGTACCACAAACAAGCAACTGTAAACAACTCTGCAACTGCGTGTCATATTGAAGTGAGTAAGGAGGGTGACACACCTCAAAATATAAATTGTAAAGAAACCATAAACGACCAAACATGAAAAGTGAGACTAATCTTTTAGTTTCTGAAAAGGAAGTGAAACCTTCTTTTGTAAAAATTGAGAGGGTTGTAAAACAAATTCTATACATTCATTCCTACATCGCACTTAATACAGGTGGTCATCTATTGTTATTTCTACAACAAAACAACAGTCTGAAAACATCTTTCTTTGGAAGCTAAGACAACACAAACAGACTTTGGCCACGAAAGATAAAATCACTTATTTTTATTTTTTTAGTTCAATAAGTCAGAGTCAAACCCGGTACATTAAGTATAAAATCTATAAGTATAAAATATAAATTCTTATAAATTTAGATTAATAACATTTGGACTTAGCGTAATTTTAGAAAGTTGTATAAATCAAAATAGGAGAACAGATAAGGAGGGGGCATGGACCCTTAGAAGCATGCAAGGGTTAACATCGGATAGAAGGTTAGGTGAGGGCTTGGATAAGTTTGTCAGCTGGAGGTGCGTGAAAGCCTGTAATCACGCGAGGATAGATTAGGGTCTAAATATATTCTAAAAGTAGGTCATAATTTTTGTTAATTGTAAACTATTGTTTAGGTAATAATTTGAGTAAAAATTAGGCTAACAGGGCAATTTTGAGTTTAAAAAATTTATATAATTTCAATTTAAGAAAAAAGTTAGGAAGTTTTATTAATTAATAGACGATCTTGGAAATCTGAATAAATATATGATTTCATCAATGATGCATTTTTTTATAATCAAGATAAGGATTTTAATATTTAGGTGGGGGTTATTTTAATTCAATTAATTAAATTGCAATAAATTTAAAGATATTGATTAAGATATTAAAGAAATCACAGAGTAGGCTGATAAGCTGAAGAGTAAGATCTAAGATATCTAGAGAGATTAATTTAGATGGGCACTTGAGTGCTTATTACAGTATGTTAAGGTGAGTGGAAATAAGAGGCGAGTAGTCTTGTTTAAAAGCATTTTTTTCAGATAGTGGAGTTGAGGTCTTTTCATTGAGGTATATAGGTTGAGAAAGTGTAGTTGAGGTCTTTTCATTGAGGTATATAGGTTGAGAAAGTGGAGTTGAGGTTTTTTCAGATATGGTCTTAGCTATGGGCAAGCCATGATCTAGATTAATTAATCGTCGTTATGAGTTTAAGGATGGCCCGAGGGCATCTAGCAGCGTTGAGGAGATTAGGTTTATTGAGTGAGGAAGTTGAGGTTTATTAAGTAAGGTGTATTAAGCCATGAAGAATAATTTCATTTTTATAAGTGGTGAGTCAAAGGGATCACCAAAGTTCAGGTAACAGGTATTCACAAACATAGAGCTAGTACAACGCAACAAATAGTCAGTTATAATAAATGAGGCAGAGGCCTAAGTTTTCCATAAATAATATGCGATAAATATCCAATGGTTAATTCTGGATTAAAATTTAAGATATTGAGGAGATTGTGAATAAGTTTAAAAGGATATTCTGTGATTACGTGATGTAATAATGCTAATGTATTAACAAGGATGAGAGCTAATTAGGGTGTTAGACCTAATTAGGCTACTATAAAAGATTTTAGTATAATTTTATTTTTTAAATGCCTAAGGCTAACAGGCAATAGTCAAAAGATTGTAATCAATTGAGAAAGATGCAGTTAAAGATTTTTTCAGTAATGAGAAATTCATTATTCAATTAAGAAGGGGAAAAAATAATTTTAAATATTTTATGATTCCAAGATTATCGTCTATATATTTCAAATATTTTAAATTTGTTTTAAGATTAGGTATTCTCATAAATAAAGATTTTGGTAAGGTGATTCAGATGTTCTGTTATTATCCTTTCTCTGTCCGAAACAATGTAATTATATTATCTTTTAAGTAATTAAGTTTATTTTGTGAATTATCCTTTTTTGTGTTTTTAAGCTAGTTATTCAGTAAATGTATTTTAAGTGATGGCTCATATAGCGAATTTGGCCGTCAGGCTTTTAAGAGTATAATAGTGGCTCATATAGCGAATTTGGCCGTCAGGTTTTTAAGGGTATGTGTAGCATTAAGAGTGTTTGTTAAGTATGTTAATATAATAATAGTAAAAGTGGATCCGTGAAGGATCATTGAAATGAATAAAAAGTGCAACGAAGTGTTTAAACCAATAAATGATTAAAAGACACTTTGATTAGTGACAATTATATTCCATTTTTTATTAAAAAGTTTAATGTATTTTAATCAATCTTAAGGACGTTATAGCAACGAATTTTGTTTTTTTAATAAAAAATAAAAAACTTTGATTAGTAATAATTAAATTCAAATCTTTATATTAAATCCAAATTTTTATATGATAAACTTAGATTATTTTATTTCAATTAATTGTAATTATACTTAACAATTTTATATCTTGATATTTGATTTATCTAATTTCAACTTTTTGATTAACATTTTATATTTTAAAGTTTGATTTGTATAACTTCAACTTTTATATATATAAACTTCATGTAAACTTACAGTAGGAGAACACCACTTCAAATGGTATTATCATTCAAGAACAACATTATACAGAGTGTTCCAAATTATTTGAATTTATCCAATTTGTGAAATGTTATACAGGATGTTTCAAAATATTGTTATTTGTGAAACTTAATACAGGATGTTTCAAAATATTGTTATTTGTGAAACTTTATACAGGGTGTGCGAAAAATGATCATGTCGTCTTTTCTTGTCTTTTATTTTTTAGCAAAGCGTATCAAAAAGTATACGACTAGGTCTCTACTTTCAGATACACTTTGGGGGGTATTGTAATGTAATTGATTTGCCCCTAAAAAGTATGTGAAAGCATTGACAATAATATCGTCCTAATTTTATAAACATATCTTATTTCATTTAAATTATGTAGTATATTAAATGGCGCTTAAAGCACTTCTTCTTCTAAGAAGGCAAAAGCCACTGAACAGTGACGTCACGCACGTGACATTAGTAAAGTCAGTTTGACGATATATATATTTTTCAAATAATAACTTCCTCTTCTCGATGGTTCGAAGAGAGATTTTAAAATATAACTTGAGTCATTTTCCGGCTCTAGAACCTCCCAGTAAGACCGAGATGTTTTTGTCTTGTATTTTGTTTTTCTAAACTAAACCTTCTCGAAGCTTCCATGACCGAGGAATATATACAAAGGATGGTGCAACATAAAGTTAGTTGGGAGTGTTCAGTTGGGAGTTTGGCGTCTAGCAACACCTGTCCGCGCTAGCCCGCGTATAGTTCGAGATGATCTATTTTCGCATTAATTAAACTGATTCATAAAAATAAAAACCATGTCAAAATGAAAAGTGTATTAATCATAATTCTTCAATAGGCGCCCATCGCGGTAACGTAATTCCAGAACGTTACAATATAATATTTTAAATATTTAAATTTTCACTAAAATTGTACATTTTTAAAGATTTGAATTCGGGTTCAAGATTCAAAATAAAATTTAAAATTTAGATTCAGCCCATCTCTGATTTTATAGAAAACCCGTTTACAAAGTACATTGATGATATTTATCGTAGAGTTCTGTTATAAAAGGACGTTTTGTAAAATACAAACGATTTTTTGTAACCAACATTGATAACATTTTACTAACTCCAAACTCCAAAGTGTCGGTCCGCAATAGATCCTTACCAACCTAGCGGCCGGCGTCTGTAGGCAACGATAGTGCCAACTTCTGCAGGTATAGGGTGTCATGTAGTCAGCATAACAAACCCTCCGGCCATTAATCTCAATTTTCTATCTGGAGACGCTACTTTTTTTATTCAAGTAGCTCCTCATTTATCTTCAGGGAGCTGGGTCGATCCCATTCCAGAACTACTGCTTCACAGAGAATCTGGTAGCACCGGGGAACGAACCAGGGCCCTCTGGATCTGTAGCCATGACATTTGACCTCTATACCACAGAGCTGATATTTACTGTATTAGTATTGCTATTTTAATAGGTATTGATAATATTTATCAAAAGTTATAGCTGTATATCATGTGACTTGACGTATGATTATATGAAAGTTGTTTTAGCAATGGCGGCTCATGTATAGGCACTGTGGAAACTGCAGCACCTCCTATTTCCACTTGATATTATCGATAACATTTAATATATTGAGTCTTTTTTTCTTTAATTCGTTCTTTATCTTTGTAGTACAATATATATTCCTTAAGCTTAATGTCAGTACTTCAGTAGCCATCCCCCAGTTTATGGAAAAGATGCAAAAATCTTTGTATGGAACTGTGCGCTTCACAGTGCCAGTGACGTGGTGTTTGATTGTTGTGCGCATGTGCACATAGGAGGGTGATGGGGGGAAGGTGGGACTGCCAGGTAGAGAGAGAGCACTGTTGATCTCGCAGTGCCGGCTCTGGCGTGATGGTGAAAGGAAGTGTTGTTTTTTTGTTCAGCGTGTGTTGTGCTTAAAAACCGTGTGTCATATTCTTGAATGTGATAAAGTGTAGAAGAGTGTAGAATTAGATTATTATTCTGCTTCCAGCTATTCTAGTCGATTTTTTTTTTTTCGGTTCTTTTATTTAACAGAAAGACTAAATGCGCTTGCAGTACTTTCAATGGAGAAAAATTCCCTCAATTGTCATCCAGATATCAAGGAGAAAATTATTTAACTTTTTGCGCAAATTAAAACAAGAAGAATGGATTTAATTTTTAAATGAATAGATCAAGCTTGAACTGTAACAATTTAAGTTAAAGTAAGTAAAAACAAATGTGGTTATTTTCTGTTAAGATTTTATCAAGTTCCTGAATAAATTTTCTTTTTATACATTTTTTTTCTCTTTACACAATTTTAAAACAAAGGTTATACATTTTCTGGAGCAGCACCCTCACTAATTTTAGGCGCCACTGAGTTTTAGTAACCGTCAGATAAGGTTCTTCCTACAATAATTCTACCTCTGTTAATAGTATTGACTACTTCATTGAACAAATAAACTCTTAGACCAGTTCGATCAATGAGGTGTTTTAGGTAGAGTTTGTGATAACATCATGATGTTATCATTTAATGGTATGTTTACGTTCTTTGTGGCTATCATCTTTCCACTGTGACTATACTCCCTTTTTATAAAGAAACAAAACTGTGTGTATCATAAATTCGTAAAAAAAAAAAAATTGGTAATACCTCAAATTTCCATATGAGCTTTTTTTTTTCTAGCACCGCGTCTTACTACCCATTCGGGTTATACGCTTATGAATTAATTAAGATAATGGTTTTAGGGATAAGGTAGGTTTGAATTTAGATTATGTTTACCCGCTATTTGCGTCAAGAGAGAATGGAAAACCATTTTGGAAAAACCACTCTCAGTACATCAGACAGTTAGTATTTCCCCACGATGTCTCACTCAAAAGCAGCCTAGTTTATTGTGAGAGTAACGCCTTAGACAATGCAGCCACCGAAACGGGCTATTTTCTCTTCAACGATGCTATTATTCGGTGGGTTTTGATTTATTCGAGAAACCTGGACTACACGGAAAACATTACGTGTTTAATTAATAACGCACCGCCTCGGTGGCCACGTGGTCTAACGCGCTACTCTCGCAGTAAATTAGACTGCCGCTGACAGGGGCGAGTGTAATTAGTACATAGGTGTATAAACCGAACGGTTAGTAAGACGCGGTACTAAAAAAAATAATTAATGACACCTCAAACAAAGGATTAAAAAATTATTATAAAATTAATTGAAATAATAATCAGCACAGTGGGTCCATTCTATTTTTTTTTCAATTATATTTTTAATTATTATTTTTTTATCACAAATGCTATTAACGGAGTAATCTTTTTATTCCCCCACTCCTCACTACACCTCTGTGCTATCCGCATTTTATTATTATTACTATTATTAGCACCGCGTCTTACTACCCGTTCGGTTTATACGCTCTTACGCTAATGTGTAATAGTAGGGTGATTGTGAGATGAAATGAAGGACATACAGTTTAACGTGGAATCCGAACCACGGTGGAGGCCTGGCATTCCACACATTCACAAGTTGTGATTAATACACGTCTTGTCAGAGGTGAAGGAAGGGTTTGGCAATCAGATAACTCTGTGTCGGGACCGAGGATTGAACCCCGGACCCCTAGCACAGAGGTCCAACACCTTACCCCTAGACCACCAGGTCACCTATCCGCATTTAACTATACCAATGAGTTAGGAATTAAGAGGGTAAAATTAGAAGAAATATATCAAAATTTACATTGAGGGAGCGTGTGTAAAAATATTTAGGTAAAACCACCTAACAGGATTCGAACCCTGACATCCCCGATACAGGAAATCCAGTCTATAGCGATGTGATATAAGGTGTAGTGTTTATAGAAGCTATTTTAGAAGAAGTGCACCCGAATTCACATAAAAGGAGAGAATATAAAATACATAGGGCAGAAAACATGTCTCAACGCACCCGAATGAGATTTGAACCTCAATCTCCACGTGACTATAGCTCCAGTCTTTCCACACCCTGACGACTTAAATCACGTTACTTTCGGACTTACTACCCATCCGCGTGGTTGTATGTGATTACTCTAATGAAGTGGGATAAGGTAGAATTTAAGGGGAAAAGTACCCGCATTTACATGGAGAAAGTAAAAAAAAAACTGTTTAGGAAAACAAATACTCTCAATATACCAAGTCGGGATTCGAGCCCCGATCTCCCCGTTATCAGCAAATCCAGTATGTTTTGTGTGTGACACCTTAAAACCATGCGACCAGCGATAAGGGTTGCGAATGGCCGGTCCGGAACTTGTAAAGCAATCATTTTAGTATTCAAATAGTCCGACACCTTAACTAGGTTTGTAGCATGTCTCTCTACAAAGTTAAAAGCTCCGGGCTCGATTCCTGACACGGCCCGAATAGGAGTCATTGGTGAAATGTTGGTGTCTCCTTTCATAGTGATGAGTTCACAGCCTGGGGGCTGGATGTTGTGCCTGTTCTGTATTTAAGTTAGTTTATAAGTCGTGTGCTGATCAGTCAGTTCAGAAAGTACACATTAAGGTGGAAGTATAGGTAACGCGAGTTGATTTCTCTAATAGGAGAAAAGAGTTTAATTTTCTCCATACGGTGATATCAACAGTTGTTGAATATTTGTCAAAGAGTGTACTGGAATTTAATGACAACTTTTTCTCTTCATTTAAAAAATTTCTCATCTAATGCTGCTATTCTCATGACAGATATTCAACAAGTGTTGATATCACCACCATAAGCCAAGAGGTCAGTAAGTTATCGCCGGTTTATGGGGGTTGGTCGGGTCTTTCAATGAAGCGCACGATAAGGCGCATTGTTTGAATCAACCCTTGTTTCCCACACCTCATGTGTGTGTGAAGATATTGTCTGTGTAGCCTACACACTGCTGTGATCACCCTAATAATATGGTTATCTATTGTTGGAGGGATCATCTCAAAACAAGAGGTTTATGTTCTGATTACTACACTTGATATCATCTCTGAGATAACTTCATGGTTACTTTTGGGGAAGGAGTGGTTGATCATTCTCTTGTTTTAGTGTGTGGAAAAGCTTCTCTTAAATATCAGACAAGTTTGGCAACGCTGGTTCGTCGATGTTGCCAGTAGCTCCTTCTTACCCCCAACACATGCCCTTCAGACATAACTGAGAGCTAAGAGATTTGGCAACAGTTAACTGAGAGAGAGCAAGCGAAGTATTTCTATATAAGACCTGCAGTTCCCTCAGCAAAGATATTGGATTTTACCTCTTGAGGGAACTGCAGGTCTAATAGAGAAATACTTTATCTTCGCTTTCTCTCAATTATCTGTTGCCAAATCTCCTAGCTCTCAGTTATGTTTGAAGGTTGTGTGTTGGGGTAAGAAGGAGCTACTGGCAACATCGACCAACCAGCGTTGCAAGATTTGTCTTATATTTAAGAAAAGATTTACCATACGAAAACAGGAAAATGACAACGCTGTTTCCCAATGGTAACCATAAAGTTCCTTAAGAGATGATTGTATAACTGGTGAACTGCAATCCCTGATTGGGTAGTGATCCTAAAATGATGGAACGTCATCTCGTTTTGAGCAAGTCATTATTCATTATGTGTGTGTTAGATGGACCATTCCAATTTTTTTTTTCAGAAAATGCCTTTCAGAAAATACAAACATACTTTTTATGGCCAACACATTTTACTATTAAGTTATTTTATAGATAGACATATATAAAAAGTTACATCTGAAGAGCACATGAATTGACATACAAATACGGCAAAGTAGATCTAGTAAGGTTTATAGCTCTCAGATAAGGTTCTTTGTATGCAAGTTGGACTGTACAAAGGGTTGGTATTGATTTCTGCTTGCCAGCAGACGGGGTTGACGGGGAGGAATTTGAGGGAAGGGATATCTGTCTCCCTTTTAAAGGTGGGGATGTAGGGGACGCGAGTTAAGGCCAGTGTTTTTTTTTTTGCTGTTTTTATAGCAAAACCTTTTATTTTACCAAAATAAACCAAAAAAGTTCTCCAGTAGAAACATAGTTTAATTTTCTTTCCATGGTGATCCCAACAGTTGTTGAATACCTGTCATGAGCTTAGCGGCATTAGATGACAAACTTTTTAAATGAAGAGAAAAAGTTGTCATTAAATTCCAGGACAGCCTTGACAGATATTCAACAACTGTTGATATCACCACGTGAAGAAAATTAAACTATGTTTCTACTAGAGAATTTATTTATTTTGTCTAAAAAAAAAGTTTTGCTGTAAAAACCACCAAAATAAACCTGGCCTTTTCTTGCGTTCTCTACATCCCCACCTTAATCCTTATTCAACTTTCCACCCTTCTTAATCATAGATCTAGATGTCTGTGGTGGGAAGGAGGACGTGTCCTCCCAGCCACATAATATTCCTACCCACTAAGATGTCAGAAATTCTTTAAAAAAAAAAGGGGGGGGGTGTGTTGATGTTATCTTTTGGTCTTGTTTTCTCTATATATCTCGATCTTCTCTTCTTGTTTGTTTCTTCATATTAAAGGCATGAAAAGGGGGGGAGGGGAGGGAGAGTTGTTGGGTTACCGGGAAAGGCTAAAATAAAAAAAATAAAAAAGATGGCAGTGGATATGATAATAATGTCAAGAAATATGAGTGACGTTATGTTATGAAAGGTAGAGGTTCTTTTGTTTGGGGTAGGCGGTTCGAACCCGTGATTCCTCTGCGAAAAGATGGAGGACCTAAGGTTGAATGGAAGAGAGATAAGAATGATTTAATTAAGATCTTCAATATAAATTCCTTGTGTATCTAAATTTTCTAATCGACCAAAATGTGTATTTTAATAATAAAAAATTTAGTATATAAAAGGATAGTTTAATCTATAGGTACTAATTAAAGGTATTATTCAAACAACAGTAATTAATTAAATAAGCAAATCAATCCAATAATGTGAATTAGCCACCAAAATAAATAAATCACTGATCCAGTAGAAACAATGAAACTTGGCTTAGTAAGTATTTTTAGGTAACTTACTTAAGAGTTTTTTTAAGAGGATTTTAGAGAAATCCAACCCCATAATGGGATGACATGGAAGGTTTTTTTCGTATCTTCCAAACCACTAAAGCTCATAAAATTAAACTTGGACAATATTATTTTTTAGGTAAAAGGTCAGAAATATTTTGAATTTGTTTTCTTTCTTTCTAAATTTAACCTCTAAAAAGGATGAAACTGTAAAGCGGTAGTTTTTTGAATAGTTTCAAAATGTAAAAATATACGAAACCCCACGCAAAGCACGGGCTATTAGCTAATTAATAAATAATTTGTATGGGGTTCAAAATATATCTTTTCGCTTATTTTCTTCCTATATGTTTATACCTTACCTTTTTTGCGCTTGACATAAAAGTAGGTTCTAATTATTTTTAACAGAGGCAGTAGTAGTAGTAGTAGTAGTAGTAGTAGTAGTAGTAGTAGTAGTTAATAATAGTAATAATAGAGTTTGTACAGAACTTAAATCATTCACGTCATCATCTTAGAGCTCTTATAAAATTGTATTCCTCTATGGAAGTCTCTTTTCTTATTGGTTCTTATATCCATTCTTTCGATACAAGTCTTAAGTATTCTCTCTAATTCTAACAAAATATCTGAAATAGATTTTCAATTTTGTATTCTCAATAGATCTTTATTTTTCTTTACTTTTTTCTGATATTGATGTAAAAAAAATTTTGGTAAATTCTCCTTACCAAACTGTATACGAGTGGTTTAAAAAGTTAAGATTCTTGCTGACAGGGGAGTTAACGGGGTTCGTATCTGGGCCAGGTATTTGAGACGTGTGATTTTCCCATACTCTCTCCATGCTAGTGTTGGCACATCCTCCAATCTCTGATTAAGTCATTAATAAACCTTGGGCCAAACGTACAATCTTTGTCAGGAAAAAGTTGCAAAATTACAATAGGATGTAAAAGCACACCACTTATTTTTGACTTACAGAAAGAAAAGAGAGATAAAAAAAAAAGCAACTCGCCCATGTCTTCAAACTTTCAAAACGTTTCTTTCAACAATCAGACATAAAATCATCTTAAGAAGTAGGTAATATTAATTTACTTAGCAGCCTTGAATAAAGTCGAGAGGACTGAGGAGTTGTGTGAGAGAAAGAAATATATTTTTTAAGTGCACCATATCTTACAACCCATCTGGAATATCCTCATATTTACACTAATGGAAGGAAATATAAGTATGGTAGAATTTAGAGGAAATGTACCTGCGTTTTCATGTAAGTAAAAAGAAAATATATTTAGGAAAAAAAAAAAATCCTCACTATACACTATCAGGATTTGAACCACCAACTCCTTGTCACCTGAAAACCAAACAACATAAGACTAAACCTTCTTCGTTGGTTGATTGGTCTAAGACGATACTCTCGCATTAGATTAGACTGCCGATGATGGAGAGATCGAGGTTCGAATCTAGGTCGAGTGTACTTAAGGTGGTTTTTAGTTTTTGTAGTCGTCGCCACCACTTACTGTCCCTCACTTCAATATCGAACATCTTTTTTTTTTGTATCCTTATCCTTTCCATTTTCCAAATTATCTAAAATTAAACTATCCGAAATAGTATCCCCAATATATAGAGGACGCGGCCGTCGGCCACCTCCCTGGTGAAAGTATACTTTTTGACAAAGAAATTTGTTATTTTATTTGTAGGTGAGCCGCTGTATGTTGGAATGGACCTGACCATTGCAAGCTTTGACTCCATTTCAGAGGTGAACATGGTAAGTAAAAGATAGGATTCATTCTTGATGTGATTACAAAAAAACAAAAAAAAACCAACGAGCTAACAACAGATAAGAGTTTTTTTAAAAAGAGAAAAAAATATAGGCTAACGCTTCCGTCTACATACTCGGTATCCGTAAGGTCCATAGTCCGTATGAAGAGATCGACTCCACACTAAGAAAATGCTGTGTCCACAAAGTCCTGATCGAAAAGCTTCATACTTGTAAATATATATCAACTCCACAGAAAAAGATTGCTTTTTTTTATACTAAGCTCTGATCCATAAGCTCCATACTTTGTAAAAAATAAATCGACTCCACAGAAAGAGATTGCTCTGTACGTAAAGTGCTGATCCATAAGGACTGTATTCTGTAAGAAGATATCGGCTTAATTTAAGGGTAGTTTATTTGCAAAATATTATTTAAAAAATCAAATCAAAAATGACTTTGAAGATCAAG
>JBCFYV010003520.1:0-28544 GCA_039000515.1 Timema cristinae | reverse complement strand
TAGTTTTGGGGGCCCAAAATGGCAAAATATAAATTGTGCGCGAAGTCCACTTTTTAAATTCGAAGCGAACTCGAATTGAATGAATGAAATATTCTCAAAGCAAAATCAATGTTCTAATATTTTTGGCTGATTGTTTTATGCTTGAAAACATCTTTTTTTATGTAGTTGTATGCACTTAAATTACTTGAAAATGTTTTATTGCACAATTGTTTGTGATATTTAGTTTAATTCTAATAAATCAAGTTATCCACAACTTTCAATTAAGTTAATTTAGAATTTCTCCATATGAATAATGTTTAGTACTGGTCACAACAGTTCAGAATGACAATAAATGACCGTTATTGGCGAAGATTTACAATGGTATTAGTTCTTATGTAATACTTGAGGTGTTCAAGTATTTATTTAATATGAGAGTTTTTTTTAAATATTGATTACAAATAAAAAAAATTATAAGCTAAACAACAAACATTTTTATCGGTTATTTAATCATTAAATTATTATATTTTTGGCAAGTATTTTAATTCCCAAACATTTCCCTGTTTATAGCCATCATGAAAATGTAATAAATTTTTTGCAATTCAGTCTGTCTTTTACTGGGATTAGAGCCTCAGGCCCGTATGCAAGGACGATGCTGAGCACGGCCAGAGTACAGACTGAGCACTAGCTGAGCCTGAGCTTGAGCACAGGCTCAGCTCAGCTCAGTCTAGCGGATGCCTTGCTAGAACGTCTGGTGAGCGGCCACGTGATAAAAATTATCCACATAAGTACACAGCAGTACCACACCCCAGTGAGAAATAAAATTCACTACATCCACTGCCTTCTATACTGAAGATTTTGCTCGTTAAGTTAACAAACCTCTGATCGTAAACGCCCAGATATTTGTGAAAATGGCGGACAAGGGCAAACTGCCACCTGTCAACGCTGACGAACGCTTATATTTATTGGAGCAAATCAACAATTACAAAGTTATAGAAAGTAAAAAAAAAAAAAAATGTAGGGAGTTTAGCGGCGAAGAAGAGATTGTGGGAAGAAATTGCCAGGAATTTTAACTCTACTGGTAATTTCCAAAAGGTGAGTGGTTTTCGTAGGCCTTTCATTTGAATCTGTTATACTAAACCGATGAATATCAATAAAGGAGTTGCTTTGTTAGTAAAATTAAATGCTTGTAAAATAAAATCTTTCAAGCTCTTCACGTTCGTGGTACATTCTAAACTTAACCTTGAAACAACTTGCTTTCGTTTATTGTCAAAGATCAAGCAAGGCTTTAATATGATCTTGGTTGGAAGAAAAGTAAAAGTTATTTAATAAAGTTAATAAAACAATTTTAATATCTTCTTATATAAAGTCATAAAAACTGCGAGCATTCAATAAAAATATATCTTTTTCATTACAAGCTACATTAAAAAGTTTTTTTTACTACTAGCACAAAAATATCTATTGTTTAGACCTACATTATGATGGTTTAAATGGAAATGTAGGCCTAAATATCAAAATATCAGAAACGCGGAAGTGACGCAGAAACAAATATTGTTTCAAAATCTGTAAAAGTGTACTCATAGTTCAAAATTTTGTAGGTTGAGTCTTGAGTTAAATATATTTTAAGGCCTATTATACAATATGGTACTTGGGCATTATTCCCGAAATCTCTCAATCAAACAAAAGTATCTAATTATTTAACCAGCTATTATTTTTATGAGACTGATTCACTAGTAATTTATTTTGCAGCCAAGCCTTGAAATACAGGTTTAACATTTGAAAGCCTAAAAAGTTACTCCCTACTTTTAACTGTCATGTAAGGCTGTTTAGTACAAATAGGTCTTCTAAGGCCTGGCCCAGTATCATTCTCCACTATCAAATAAGTTTTGTTATATTATATGAACTCATATTGACATAAGTTATCTCTATCGGCAATGGTACACAAAATTAGTCACGCATAACCTGCATTTTTTTTATAAATATTAATAATAGTATGACTATTAGTATTGAGTATAAGGTGACCTGGTGGTCTAGGGTTAATATGTCAAACTTCTGTGCTGGGGGTCTGAGGTTCAATCCTCGGTCTAGAGACATATTTATCTGATTGCCAAACCCTTCCTTCAACTCTGACAAGACGTGTATTAATCACATCTTGTGAATGTGGGGAATGCCAAGCCTTCACCGTGGTTCGGATCCCACGTTAAACTGTAGGTCCTCCATTTCATCTCACAATCACCCTACCATCACACATTAGCGTAAGTGCGCACAACCCGAATTGGTAGTAAGGCGTAGTGCTAATAATAATAATAATAATAATAATAATAATAATAAAATTGAGTATAATATTGGTGACATTCATTATTATGCCTAAAACCTTCTTTTTTTTAACTTTTCAATTTATCATTATTAATTATCATCCAATTTAGCATATTTTTAGAGAGTAATGATAGCAATACAATAGTGACTTATTGTTATTTTAGAAAAAAGTGGCCTCAGTGTGAATAATTTTGTGTAACGCCCTACCAAACCCATTTGTCAGTAGTTTTATAAAACTTTGTTAATATCTATTTATAAACAATTTCAGCGCTCTCTTGATCAGCTAAGGAAATATTGGAACAATATGAAGGTGAGAAGGAAGAAGGAATTAGGTGAAGAGACATGGGAACTGATGGGCACTGGAGGTGGGCCATACAAGCCTCACTTGCCATCATGTCCCGAGGTCGAGGTGGTAGCCCCCCATATTAGCTATCATCTCAGTTACCAATGGGATGGAGATGCGGTGGCAATGGAGGATGCAGCTGCAAAGCGCCGCAAAATCTCCATGTCAGAGGTGACTGCTGCCTTTAAGTCAGCTGGTTCAACACTTGCTGGCACAAGCCTTTTGGAATTTATCGATGGAGTAGGTACGTTCAATAACAGAATGTTCAGTTAATAATGAGATACACATAGGCCCGCATACAGCAGTGGCGTAAATGATTAAGCTACCCCCCTCCCCCTTTTGCATAATTTTTGGGCCCCCTTTTCCAAGTCATCTAACACCTTAAAAAAGTTATAAGAAATACTAGTTATAAATAATTACTAATTTAGTAATCATGTAGCAAATAATGACTGTTTTAGCCTCAGTTTTGTGTTGGGAAGGTCATCAGTCAGTCACCTCGACTGCAGGAGTACACATATAAAAATACTGAGCTATTTAAAACCTAATGAAATAATTGAAATAATGCTATATCTTAGTTATAATTTACAACACTTTGTGATAAGCATATTCAACTATTGTCCTTAATCATGACATAATTTATGATTACAATTATTTCCACTAAATTTATAGTAATTTAAAGTTACCTTTCGTGGGGCCCCCTTATACCATTGGCCACCCCCGCCTGCATTGCATACCCTTTGGGGCTGGGTGTTATGCCACTATCTGCATAAATATAAATGTTTTAGTTTATTTATACTCATAAATTACAAATTGATTGTAATTGACATGAGAATTCCTCATTCATTTTTAACAAACAAAATAAAGATATGAATTTAAAAAGTTGATTACAGTAGGTACCTGATGTGATCGGTTTTTTAAAATACCAATCACACAATGTTGATAATTTAAATTGGAACAACAGTTTTATCAATCATCAATAGATGAATGTGTGAAAAAAAGAAACAAAGCTCTTTAAGAATAAAAAGAGCATGTAGCCTATGACTCGGTGTATGAATGTTGTTGAAGCGAAGGATGTATGTAAGGATAGGGAAGTGTGTAGAAAGTTAGTGAGGATGGATTAGGCATGGAGTGGTTTTATTTTAAAGATGTATGCAGTTTCTTGTCCACCCTCTAAGGGTGGTGCGCAGTTAGGCATATATTTATTACAGTTTTTACATTTCTAGATGTGGTAATACAACTTAAACTGTATAGACTTACTCTAAAAGTATATAAAAAATAAATATAATATGAAAATTAATTATTGGCTTGAATGAAGTTCTCGAAGAAAACTAAATATGCACTTATTAATATTCCTATCCTTTCAGTGTTTTTATTTCTTTTTATTAGTGTCCTCATGACAGTTAAAATGTTGAGAAAGTTCCTTCTTATCCAAACCAGTCTGTGGTTATGTTTGTTATATTCGTGATGTCCTTCATTTTTCACAGATATTCCAACAACAAGTAGTGCCAGCAAGCCCCTGTCATTCCTCACACCTGATCCTCAAGTGTCGGGCAGCCTGAGCAACACTTCCCCTTGCATCCAATTTATCCCATTACTTGCACCACCCCCATCATCATCCCCCTCACCACCACCATCCTCTCCCACACCACCACCTCCATCATCCTCTCCCACACCACCACCACCACCACCTCCATCATCCTCTCCCACACCACCACCACCACCACCACCTCCATCATCCTCTCCCACACCACCACCATCATCATCCCCCTCACCACCATCATCCTCTCCCACACCACCACCTCCATCATCCTCTCCCACACCACCACCACCACCACCTCCATCATCCTCTCCCACACCACCACCATCATCATCCCCCTCACCTCCATCATCCTCTCCCACACCACCACCACCACCATCCTCTCCCACACCACCCCTACTGACCCCAAAATTTATCCGCCAAGATGTGTTGCAAAAGACAGTCCGCGCACATGAGGAGAGGGCAAAACTCACCATCCAAGGGGATAAGGAACTGCACTGTGAGCGTTTGGCAGAGGCCAAGAATCGCCAGCAGCGGGCCGAGGAGCGGCACCGCCTGGAGATGGAGCGACTGCGTCTCAAGATGGAATTCGACGCAGAGATGCATCGCGAAACCCTCCAGGCGGTAAAATAAAAGTGTGAGCGGGAGAGTCGCCATAGCGAAGAAATTCACCACGCACAGCTCCAAAATCTGCAAGGGCCTTCTGAACATACTGAGTAAAGGCAGCAATCTCAAGTGTGTCTTCACCATGTTTTCCTTCTTAGCTTTCATATTGTTCTAAATTATGTCCCTCATTTCGTTTTTTTACTTTCTAAAATTCTTGTTTTGTTCCAATAAATATATAGCGTTCCTCACTTTACTTTTTCCATCATTTCAGCATTTTTTGAGTTCTTAATCTTAAAACTTTTCCACCTCAGCACTCTGTATTTTGTAAAGAAGCTAAAACTGTACAATGGAATAAGCTCATCGAGTTCACTGTAGCGCTCTAAAGGACAATGGTTTTAACACTTCACAATGGAATGCAAGGAATCCAGTATCCTGGCCGAAAGCAATCAACCAATATTTGAGATGCATTTTATGAATATAATTATAATTTGGGTATATTAAACAAATAAATGTTACAATGCGCTGCACATACTTTCTCAATCTGTGTGAAACAAAATAGACATTTTTTACAGAAATATTCCAATCACACTATATATACACTATACATTATATGAAATAATGTTAACTGTTATTGAAACGTACTGAGGAAAAACTCTTTAAGAAATAACAAATCTGTTCACCAATTAGTGTAATCAATTTCTTGGACCTCATTTTTTTTTAGATGCCAAAATCACAGGAACTGTTAATTTTATAAAAAAATATATTTCAGGTTGAAGTATTTTTTTTATATATTACTTTAACTTAGCAATAAGTTATTTCACATTTCGAATAATAGCAAGATATGATTAAATTTGGAAATTACTGCAAATGTAAAGTACCCTCAAAGTAATTTTAATATGAATATGTTAGTTCCCATTTTGTTAAAAATGGTTGTTTTTTTTAATGTTGACTTTCTCTAATGCTGACACTGTTGAACAGTGCCACCAGTTCGAGAAGGACTTTGTTTACTTTTGAGTACCGAGATAATTCCTTATTTCTTTTCTCATCTTTGAGATGTATAACAATTGTGACATGACTGTTTGTGTACTTGGCTAATGGGAATTTACTTTCGTAAATTTTCATTGTGTTCTGTTATACTCCTCGTCTCTACTTGTAGCTTTCTGGCACTCATTGATCGAATGCCAGGGCTCACCAAGTAATGACGAGGCTTTCTTCGTGTTTATTTTTTTTTAAATTCGGATGATGTGGTTGGTGAAAATATGAATTATGAACCTGTAAAATAGAGAGGTTTAATTAATCTAGTAGTATGAGGTATTTTGGTGATAGTGAACATGTGAACCTGTAATAGAAAGTGATATTAGTGTTAAAGGATATGGAATGAAGGATTGAATTTGGGAGGGTTTTTTTTTTCCTTAGTTTTGGTTTTTATTCTCTTTTCTTTTCTCTCTTCTTTTAATTCGTCCTAGGTCTTTTATACGTCTTTTTCTCTAGGAGGTTGTATGTTCCCAGTTCTCTGATGATTGGGTTGTCGCTGTCTTGGCACTTCTTCTAGAACTTCTTGTATTGTTTTAATCTTGCACATAAAGTGCACCATTTCTGTTGGCGTTCTAAACCTTACTCCAAAGATAGTTTTTAGGATTTTGTTTTGAGTTATTTGTAGTGTTTTAATGTGACCTTTTGCCACTGAACCCCATATCTGGCAACCATACAGGATGGATGAGCGGATAAGAGATTTGTATATTAGCACTTTTTTTGATCTTGATAAATGATTAGATTTGAGAATTGGGTAGAGCGATACTAGTTTTCCTATGGCTGCATTTTTTGCTTTTAATATGTGAGCACTGTAGTTGAGCTGACAGTCCAAAGTTACTCCAAGGTACCTTACTGATTTTGCATTTGGAATGATTGTACCAAATAACTGTATTTCAGTGTTAGTTCTTGGGCGTCTCTTGGTGAAAATTAGTTTTGCACTTTTGTCAGTGTTAACTTTGATCCTCCATTTTGTGAACCATTGTTCCAGGTTGAGAAGGTATCTTTGTATTTTATTTTCGGCTCTTGTGATGTTCTTGTCCGATGAGTACAGAACCATGTCGTCGGCATACATTATCATTTCACAGCCTGGTTCTATCGGCGCATCGCTGGTGTAGACGTTATACAGCAAAGGAGAGAGGACTGCTCCTTGCAGGACTCCTGAGAAAATTTCCTTGGGTTGTGATGTGTTGTAACAACTTACATTGTAACAACACTCACCAACTGGGACAGCCAACTGGGTCAACACGCGGCACTAGCTTGACCAGCGACCTCCGCTCTCGCCAAATACAACAGACTGACTGAAGGCGTGTCTGCGCCAGCCGGCAATGAGGCTCGACCACGTGTTCGGCCAGCAGAGAAAATGGATAGAAGAGTTCCGTTTCCGCCTTCGCCGAGCTTCGCGAAGGTGCTACGTGTTTCGATATGAGCCTCGAACTTCTCCCCCCCCCCTTGTTTGTAATGTTCTCCAACCTTCCCTTCCTTCGATCCGCCCCCCCTTTTCTGAGAATTATATTTCGTATAAATACTAGCGGTACCGGGATCTCAGGTCACTTACTACCCCACCGGCTCGAGGATAAGAGGTGAGGGCAGCGACTGGGTTTCGGGGAATATTACCTTCCTACCAAATTTACTATTTCGGCGTCATGGGGGAACTCTTTCTAAATTACTATTTGGACTTTGTTATTAAATTATTTTTATTTGAATTTTGACTATGCTACGCGCTTATCGCGGCTGGGAGTTAGACCGTCGCTTTCGCCACCACTTATATTCAGGGTCTGAGCCCTATTTATTTGTATTTCATACGTTTGCCAATATTAGCTTTTAACCAGAGGTTGTCTGGTCCTGGGTTCGAAACCCGGCTTATGTTATTTTCAAGTATAGCTGTGTCTGGACTCAACCTTGTTCGCCAAGTTTAACGCCTAGGGTTGTTGGGTTATTATTACCTTGTGGCCTTGTTTAATTGCTATGACGTCACGTTTGCTACGGGCGCCTGTAAGAAAGATATATATTTATACTAGGGTGGATAACTTAAACGCTAGAGTAACCAGTTTAGGAACTAATCAATTTAGCGAAGTAACCAAAGAACCATAAACCAAAGACCATGTCACTGAGATCCCGGACCGTTACCTTTGATGGGTTTAATGTAACGTGATTTGTTTTGAGGAGGTAACGTTTATGTTTACCTTTGATGTAATTGATTTCCACGTTGGACGGAAAAGCGCGCTTCACGCGGTGTTGATTGTTTGCTCAGCTTGTTATTGTTTTTTGACTAAATAAAATTGTTATGTTCATTCAGGTAACTCTTTACCTAATTTACTGCCTCTCTCGCCTTATGGATATTAAGGGGGGGGTTGCAAAATGGTAGCAGAGCGTGGTTAGCATGGTTAGCGTGGTTAGCATGGTTAGCGTGGTTAGCATGGTTTGCATGGTTACCGTGGTTACCAGTGATTATTTGGTAAGTTGGTAGTGGTTACATGGTTGATAGTTACTGGTTAGTAATTATTGGCTTTATAATTTCGACGTTTACGTCTATATTATGCTCTTGGTCCTTAGTTCATGCCTCGAACGACTATGGCTCTATAAGGTATGGGCTTGGAAAGATGCCGAGAAATTCTGTTTAAAGGTAATCAAACAAAAAGGGAAATATGCCAGAGGGTTATATTTTATGTAATACATTGTACTAATACCTATTTGTATCTTTTTTCATACTGTCGTTGGCCATGGCTCCTCCGCTGAAACCAGACGACAAGCCATCAACCAAACTGACGAGATCTGATGTCTACAGACTGAACCGTGAACAACTCATCGCCGAGCTCCAAAATTGGTCCACCCCTACTCCACCCAACGCAACGGTGGGTGAGTTAAGGTCTATCTTATGCGAACTAGTGAGTGAGGTTGGGGAATCTCCGGCAGATTTTGGCATGGACACAGTTGCGAGTGGTGAACAACCGATGATGCCCTCCCTCCCCCCGTCCTCCAAACGCCAGCGGTATCTGTTAAATGTCATAGTAAGGTCCTATTGGAAATATTAGGTCGCATTCCTGTGTGTAGTGGTCAGAACTACACGGAGTTATTTAACTTCTTGGTTGAAATTAGCCGGGCATCCCGCCTTAAACTTGTTAGTGAGCCCGAGTTTTTGACATTGTGTTTGTCCAAAACGTCGGGATTCTTAACCGAATTATTTTCCGGGGGTATTCAGGCAGGTTTATCAGTTAAGGCAGTAACTGACCAGATTCTTAATACGTTGTTACCTAGTAGAGTTAGACAGAAGTTATGCAGGGAGGTTGTGCATAGATTTCAGTTTCCTTGTGAAACTTTTAGGAACTTTGTTCTATCTATCACGGAGGCAGCTCGCGTACTCAATGCCGATCTTAAGGAGCCTGAACTTGTAAATATTATTTTGGAGAATGTGTCGCCGCTTACCAGGCGCCATTTTGTGTTCTCAAGTAAACCAACTTGTATACTTGATCTCTATGCCTTGGCTTCGCACATTGAAGAGACTCTTCTCTCAGAAGAGGAATATCTCAATGCGCATACGCCTGAGGTTGTAAGCCGCGCGCAGTCGGGTTCAAATCCCGGAGCAAGTTCTCCTGTGCCGCTTATCGGCGCTCGTCCGCTCGGGAACCGCTCTAGGTACTTGGGGGGTAGTAACCCTGTGGGTGCTAACCAGGGGGGCCGCGGGCCTCGTGACATTTCTAGAGTTAGATGTTTCCGCTGCAATAGATTGGGGCACGCTCAGAGGGAGTGCAGGCAGGTAAACTAATAAGGCGCGTTTGCGACCGTGGTACGGCCACGTCTGTAAGTTTTATGCCGCGGATTTTGAATCCCATGGTTAATGTTTGTATTGGTCCTGTGGGATGTTTAGGGTTATTTGATACGGGGGCGAGCAACTCCTTCATTAGTGAGAAACTTCTTGGTATTATTGGGGGCAAAGTTAATATTATGTGTGAAGATATTGGCCCGAAATCGTACACTGTTGCGAATGGGCAATGTTTAATGGTAGACCATAAGGTACGTCTCTCCATTAAAATTGACAGGTTTTCTTGGAAACGTTCCTTTTACGTAGTGCCGACCCTGCCGTTTGACATGATTTTGGGGAACGATTTTTTGTTTGAGACCAACGCTAGGTTGGATATGGGAAAACGTATAGTCTCCTTTAGTTTTGCGCCAGGGGAATTTGTCTCGTTTGCGACCAGAAAACGCCGCCATGCTTGTTTCCTTTGGATAGGGATAAAGAGGCCATTCAAAGGGTAGTTAACCGGTTTTCTGATGTAATCACAGATAGGTGGGGGAAATGCGACATTCTCCCTTACGACATTGTTGCTCTTGACAACATCCCCGTACGGTCAGGGCCATACTCATGCGCTCCTCCCAAAATGGAGATTTTTAGAGATCTGATTTTCGACTTAGAAAAAAAAGGAGTCATTCGCCCGTCTAAATCACCTTATGCCAGCCCCCCTTTCATTATTCCCCGCAAGGGCAAGGGGCATCGCCTCATTGTTGACTACAGGAAACTTAATAAGAAACTTGTTTTCGATCCTTATCCGATGCCTAGCCTAGAGTCGGCATTCCAACACCTTGGTAAAGCCAGGTACTACAGTCTCATTGATCTTAACGCTAGCTTCCTCCAATGCGCGCTCTCAGAGCCATCCAAGAAATTTACCGCCTTTATAACTCCGTGGCAGGTTTATGAATTTAACCGAGTCCCGTTAGGCATTAGTTGCGGGGGACAAGCGCTTAGTAGTGTGTTAGATCATATTCTTGCCGACCTAAAATTTAAATTTGTTTTCAATTATCTCGATGATATTTGCATTTATAGTAATTCACTTCAGGACCATTTGCGTCACGTAGAAACTGTGTTAGAACGTCTGCGCTCTGCTGGACTCACTGTTAATCCTGAAAAGGTTACATGGGCTAAGGAGTCTGTCCCGTACTGGGATATGTTATTTCCCGGGGAAATTTGCTCGTTGACCCTGAGCGAGTCAAGCCTATTCTTGACTTCCCTACCCCGAAGAATTTAAAGGGAACTTCTAGGTTTTTGGGGATGTGCGCATATTACGCCAGGTTTATCCCCTCTTTCTCTGAGTTAGCTTACCCGCTAAACACCCTTAAGAAAAAGGGAGCTGTATTTGCGTGGGGTCGGGAACAAAATGATGCTTTTCTCGCCCTCAAACGGCACCTTGTCTCTCCGGCGGTATTGCGCATGCCCGACTTCTCCCTCCCTTTTATTTTACATGTTGATGCGTCGTCAATTGCCCTCGGCGCGGTGCTTTCGCAGCGAACCCCTGATGGATGTAGGCCGGTAGCGTTCGCCAGCAAGACCTTAAATGCTGCTGAGAAAAAGTACAGTACGTACGAAAAAGAATGCCTAGGTTGTGTTTTCGCGGTAGAAAAGTTCTCAGACTACCTAGAGCTTAGAAAGTTTGACCTGTATACTGACAACATGGCGCTGACCTGGCTATGGAACCACCCCAAACAGCTGGGTAAAATAGGCCGCTGGATCTGGAGGCTTTCTAGGTTTGACTTCACTACCCATCATGTCGCGGGTAAAGAGAATGTTGTAGCAGATGCGTTGTCGCGGATGGCAGAGGATCTTGACCCTGTAGGAGATGAAGCGGAGGCGGGAACGCTAGGCGTGATTCACACCATCCCAGAATCTTTTATTTCAATTGGTGCTCATCAGGCCGAGGATGAATTTTGTAAACAGCTCGTAGATAGGATTAGAACTGGGGAAGTAGTTGGGAACTATCGCCTGCGCAAGGGTCTCTTAGTGACTAATATTAGGGGGAGACCCAAATACTATATTCCCGAGAAGCTCAGACCTATGCTCCTTAAGTATTTCCACGATTCTGTTTTGGGTGGGCATTGTGGGGTGCTCAAAACTGAGAGGAAAGTTTCCAAGGAGTTTTATTGGCCCAACTTGCCCAAGGACGTAAGGGAATGGGTGCGCAAGTGTGAGGCCTGTCAAAGGGCCAAACCCTCACAAAACTCGAAATTTGGTTTTCATTCTGCTGACGTTGCCACACGCCCCTGGGAGAAAGTTTTTGTTGACTATGTTGGGCCCCTTACGCGTTCCTCCCAGGGCAACACGTCTATTTTGGTAGTGCTGGATGCATTTTCTAAATTTGTGGTGTTAATTCCCCTCAGGAACATGAAGGCATCTACGACTGTGAATGCCTTATCTAGGCGGGTGTGGGGCGTTCTAGGAACCCCTAAGGTTGTGGTTAGTGACAATGGCCCCTGTTTCCGTTCGAAGGCTTTCAAAGACATGTGCTTCTCATGGGGGGTCAAACACGTGACCACCAGCCCATACTACCCCTCCCCCAACCACGTTGAGCGTTTTAATAGGAATTTAAATGTGGCGCTAACTATTTTCCACCAACAGGACCACTCTCATTGGGACAAGGACCTCGACTTTCTGAACGTCGCGTTCAACTCCGCGTACCACGAGTCAGTCGGAGCCACTCCTGCCTCGGTCTTCTTGAATAGGGATTTAAACCACCCCCTCTTAACTACGTGGGATGTTGACCCGCTCTTATCTGACGCCCATGACCGCCCCTTTGAAGAGAAGTGTGAACTCGCCTATAAAAATTTGTTAAAGTCTAGAAGGAAAGTAGCTGCTACTTACAATCGGGGACGTGTCCCCGTCCCGTTTAATGTGGGTGACAAAGTAGTTTGTAAATGCCTCCCCTTGAGCTCGGCGATGGACAAGACGTCGGCTAAGCTGGCATTCAAATGGAGTGGGCCATGGCACATCGACAAGTTCCTAACGCCCGTCTCAGTCCTACTAGTGGACATTGCGGACCCTTCTGTAACCCGCCGCGCCCACGTTAGCCACCTCAAGGCGGTGACGTAGTGAGTCCACGTCCTGTGCAAGAAGGCAGGACGTGTTTTTGGTTAAAATTATTTATGTGTATATGGAGTAAAATTTAGGAATTATCATAGGTTGTATAGGCATATAGTGTAAAGTTTAGGGTTTATCGTAGGTTATGCTTATTTGTTATATTGGACATTGATTCAAATCTTAGGGGTAGGCCTACCCGAACTTCTAAATATATCTAATGGTTAGTGACTTATGTTTGAGTGTGACTCTGGGAACTTGGAAGAATCCATACGCGTGTGTGCGCGTATACTATAAGAAAAAGGAAGATGATGCAGTGCTTGCCCTTGTAGAACACTCTTGTTCCTGTTGTGTCTACTTGGAGGCATAGCCTCATGTGGATGCGCACTAAGCGCCGTGATGAACTGGATTAGATGGACTGCGCCTGCCAGCAGCCGTGTCAGAGCATTGTAGACTGTACACTTATATTATTTTTGTAACTGTAGTTTATTTGTTCTCAGAGAGGTCTTCACCCTTCCCTCCCCTTCCCTTTTGGTTCGGGGCGAGATATCGAACGCGTCTGCTACTGAAGACGGAGGCTGGCTGGGTCGACTGATATGTGGGACGAGTCTCAGCTTCAGTGGGTCGTCGGAAAGAAGGAGAGCGAGAGCGTCAGTGCCGTGCGTGTAGTACTCCGGCGTGAGCTACTCCAGGATCTGTCAGAGCACCACTACCGGGTAGGCCTACTACTTGACCGTGAGGCCAGCTATCCAAGGACTGTCATGAGGGTTCGTGTGGATCATCTCCCCATTGTCAGCTACTAACGGCAGGGAAGGTACCGCCCTGCCGTTACGCCTACTGCTGAGGACTCCTTCTGACATCCCGTCAGGGGGGGAGGATGTAACAACACTCACCAACTGGGACAGCCGACTGGGACAGCCAACTGGGACAGCCAACTGGGTCAACACGCGGCACTAGCTTGACCAGCGACCTCCGCTCTCGCCAAATACAACAGACTGACTGAAGGCGTGTCTGCGCCAGCCGGCAATGAGGCTCGACCACGTGTTCGGCCAGCAGAGAAAATGGATAGAAGAGTTCCGTTTCCGCCTTCGCCGAGCTTCGCGAAGGTGCTACGTGTTTCGATATGAGCCTCGAACTTCTCCTCCCCCTTGTTTGTAATGTTCTCCAACCTTCCCTTCCTTCGATCCGCCCCCCCTTTTCTGTGAATTATATTTCGTATAAATACTAGCGGTACCGGGATCTCAGGTCACTTACTACCCCACCGGCTCGAGGATAAGAGGTGAGGGCAGCGACTGGGTTTCGGGGAATATTACCATCCTACCAAAAATACTATTTCGGCGTCATGGTGGGAACTCTTTCTAAATTACTATTTGGACTTTGTTATTAAATTATTTTTATTTGAATTTTGACTATGCTACGCGCTTATCGCGGCTGGGAGTTAGACCGTCGCTTTCGCCACCACTTATATTCAGGGTCTGAGCCCTATTTATTTGTATTTCATACGTTTGCCAATATTAGCTTTTAACCAGAGATTGTCTGGTCCTGGGTTCGAAACCCGGCTTATGTTATTTTCAAGTATAGCTGTGTCTGGACTCAACCTTGTTCGCCAAGTTTAACGCCTAGGGTTGTTGGGTTATTATTACCTTGTGGCCTTGTTTAATTGCTATGACGTCACGTTTGCTACGGGCGCCTGTAAGAAAGATATATATTTATACTAGGGTGGATAACTTAAACGCTAGAGTAACCAGTTTAGGAACTAATCAATTTAGCGAAGTAACCAAAGAACCATATAGGTTAGTTAGTCACGGAGGCGATGAAAATCGGGATGGATACCTCCCCGTGGTCCCTGCTGGGCAACGTGGCGGTGGCACGGCGGTTGGGGCGCGGTAACGGGCCCCGGACGCTGGACCGGCTGCTGTCGCGGCTAAACTCCATCTCCCCCACGTGGTGAACACCCACTGCAGGGGCCCTCCCACTCCTGGATGCAGGTGAAAACGCATACAGGGGGTTTTCCCAAGTCATTTCAGCCTGGGCTGCTGGCAGCCGGGGCAACTTGGTGGTGGTTACATCAGAGAAGTCTCGGACTTATATTGATGAAAGCTGAAAAGAAATACCTAATTAGGTCACGAAGGGTTGTTGTTGTTGCCTTGTCTGGTGCCTCGTAGCAAAGGCCGTTTGTCCCATGTATTACCCTAACCCGTTGCGATTTTCTTTTTCCTGTTAGGTTTCTGGTTACACTCCATAGGACTTTTGGGTTCTCTCCTGCCTCGCTTACTATTTTGTTCCAGTTATTTCTTTTCATGGTCTCTATTTTTTTCCTTACCTCCCTGGTTTGTCTGTTAAGTCGGAGTTTGTCCTCTGGGTCTCTGGTCATTTGCCAAAGTTTTCTTGTATGGTTTTTTTCCTTGATTGCGTTTTCTATCTCTAGGTTTATTGCTTTTGATATGACATTTGGTGGGTTTTCTCTTTTCTTTTGTGGCGTTTTTTATTTCTTCTTTTAACGTGTTTGTTAACAGTTCTACTGAAGTGTCGATGTCTTGTTTGGTCTTTATGTTAGGCTTTCCTGGTAGTGATTGCTTTATTTTATTACTGAATCCCTACCAATCAATTTCACTAATCAGTTCCCTCCTGCTGTTTTGATTTGTTTTAAAGTTTGTTATGATAGAAAAGTATACCGGTACGTGGTCTGAATCCAGGTGGTTCAGTGTTTGCAGTTCATCTATAGGTAAGTCTGTGTCTGTGAGTATTATATCAATTACGTCAGGTCTGTTCGATTTGTAAGGATATATAGTTGGGGTTTCGGGTGCTATAACTATATATCCATTTCTGTTGGTATGGGTTTCTAAAGTTCTTCCTGATAGATTGTTAATGCTTGAGTTCCAATCTTGGTTTTTAGCGTTTAAATCGCCCACCCAAAGAAAGGGGTGATAGAATTTGGTAATCAAGTCTAGGTCTTCAAATAGGAGCTCTTTACTTGGAGGTTTATATATCGCCCCTATTAGACATTCATCTTTTCCAATTCTTGCTATTATAGTTGTGGTTTCAAGGTTCTCAATTCCTGGAGTTTAACTTCTCTATATGGCAAATGTTTATTAATAGCGATGGCTGTGCCTCCACTCGCTTTTCTTGTTAGTCTGTCTGAGCGTATTATGGAATAGTTCCTCATTGTAAATCTGGTTTCTGGCTATAAGTGGGTTTCACTGAATAGAGCCAGATCAATTTCCAGGTTGTTTAATAGGTTTTCTAGTTCTGTTATTTGTAGTAGTTTTATCCCATTGGCATTCCAGTATAATATCTTTAGTTCGTTGTGGTCTGTAGTTTTAAGTAGTCTAGTCATTTAAGAGGTATGTTGACAGTATCTCCAGTAGGACACATTTTTTTCCAATTTGTCTTTAGCTAGTCTTATTTTGGGAAGTGAGTTTGTAAGTATACCAATAAGTTGTGTGAAATCAGAGTCCCTCAAAAACGTGATTACCTCTTTAAATTCGGCTTGCCTGGTATTTTCTTGCATCTTGTTCCTTTCGTTGATGATTCTTGACTGTTGTGTTTGTGCTCCGTACCTTTCTGTTTCGTTTTCCCTTCTTACATTAGAGACAGCTTCGCTGTATGATCTTTCCATTGGCTCTGAGCTTGTTCTTGGTTCCCAGATGTCTGCTATTGTAACTACTTCTTTCTCTAATGCGTTTGTCGGTACTACTTTGTTAGTTCTATATTTGGGTACTGCTTGGCAACCCCTGTAGCTTGCTGGGTGGTCTCCTCCACAGTTGACACATTTTGCAGGTGTTGACCTATCTTTCTTGCCACATTCTTCTGTTAGGTGGCTTTTAGCGCACTTGACGCATTTTGGAGGTAAGTTGCAGTTGATTCTAATATGGCCCCAAGCTTGGCATTTGTAGCATTGTGTGGGTTCCTTTCTTGGTTTAAATGATTCTATTGTCACCTTTGTGTAATATAGAACTGTTAAATTGTATACTTGTCTACTGTCCTCTGTATTGGGGAGCGTGGCAATAAAGACTCCAAGGTCTCGTGCTACTCCCTCACTTCTTGATTGCAGCTGCCTTATGTCAATGATGTTGAAGCTTAAAGCTTCTAGCTCTTCTTTAACCTGCTTTGGTGACATGGATGGAGGTAGCCCTTTGATACAGATCTTGATTTGTTCATTTGAACGTTGTGAAAATGTGTAGTAGTTTAAGTTGTTTGTTTGAAGGTACTTTTTAGCACTGTCATAGTCTTTGACATTGTCAAAATGGTATTTTAACCCTTCTTTCGTGTGAATTACCCTCATGAATCCTTCTTAGATGCCTTTTAATGCCCTAGTGTCTGCCATATAGTTATTTGTGTCAGTTACTATTATCGGTGGTGGTTTATTTTGCCTGATATTTTGGGTAGCTTTCTGTTGTGTAGCTTCTTGTTGATGTTCTTGTGCTCCTTCGTCCATAGGTAGTCCCTCGTAGGGATTGCTGGTCTCTATGTTGACTGGTAAACTTGATGACGTCTTGGTTGTCTTCTTTGGGGTCGTACCTTCCTCTGGTAAGGCTCTTTGTCGTTTCTTTGTAACCATTTTGAAGTTCTTGTCGGCGATATTTTCCTTTGAGGAAAATCTATTTTTCAGAAGAGTTGTGAACTCTTCATCGGTGAGGTAGTCCTCCATTTCAATTTCCTTGGCCAATGAGTTGTCTGCCATGTTTAGTGTAGTGTTCGGGTTTGTTGGCCCTAAAAGGGCCGCTTTATTATTTGTGTTTCCTATCTAACATAGGGAATAGCAATGGGCTGTGTGGGCACTGGGCACCAGGCTGTGCAATGTGGAGTCCCTTGCCCGCAAGCGTGCAATGGTGCGAGATCTAACCCGTGTGGGATCGTCACCCGTACTCCCGCCAGTGGATCCAGCCCCGCACTGTGTTGGAGTGTGTGGGGGCCTAATTGTCCTATGGGACTGATTTATCATCACCGTTGGTCTCTCTTCTTTCCCGTTCGGGTTGACTGGTAGATCGTCGGTCGCTTGCTGTATACTGCTGCTCTGCGATGATCCTCAGTCTTCAGAAGTCGATGATCATATAATATACGAAATCGTGATATATACGCTATGATATACCTGTTAAAAATGTTAAACAGTGCCTAGATTTGAAATTTATTCAAAATCGTTAGTCGATTTGAAGAACATTCATTTTTCTCTTTTCACCCTTAATTAAACTACCCTTTCACCCTTTAAGGGTTTGATAGCGATTAAAAAAATATACATACATTCACAGCCATGTATTAAATGAACATTTTTCTATCATAGTGAACCTCAATAGGGTCTATATTTGATAAAATATATGTTATTTATAACTTTAAATCAATGTTATTTAAGTACAAATTGGCTCACAATTGATGTGAATTAATAAATATATTTTACCATATTATTACTGTGTATAGTTTGCATAGTACCAACAGAAAATAATACCTGGTTTACAATATATGGTACATTGTCATTACGCCTAGCTCCGATATTGTGGAGCACAGCACATGCAGCTATGATGGCCCTGCTGGTCTGAATGCGGGTGCACAACTTACGCTGAAGGCACGGGAACCTTCGCTTCCAGACCCCAAAGAAATGTTCAACGGTCATCCTGGTACCTCGGTGTGCTATATTGTACCTTCTATGCCCTGGAGTGCGAACTTGTTGATCAAGAATTGGAGTGAACAAATAAGGCAAATGCGGGTAACCATTATCACCCAGCAATTTGCCTTGCAAACGTCCATCCTCCAATCTTGCCTTAACACTACTGTTGTCGAATATACGACTGTCATGTGTAGACCCTGGCCAACGAGTGACTATGTCGTATAGTTCCCTGTTTGGACCTACAACAGCTTGCACATTCAGGGACATATACCCTTTACGATTCCTGAAACACAATAATTACCACACAATGTTAGAAGAGTTTAAAGTCTAAAGCGTTTAATTTAATTTAATTTCCAATATCCAAATTACTTTTCCCTGCCAAAATGAAAAAAAAAACCACAGCTATTAAAATACTACAATATGAGTCTATGCTTGCCGCTTGAAGATATTTTTAAATAATAAAGTATGTTAACCTTAGTTAAGACAAGTAGGTCAATGTCATACATTTTAAAACACTTGACCTAACCTCACAGGTAAACTCAAGTGGGGCATGGTTTAGGGAATGATGTGTAAGCACTATAATAATATAATAATACAATGTATTTCCTTTAAAATATAATATCATTAAAAATGTTATACGATCACAGTATACTCACAAGTGAATGGCAATTCCAACAATACTGGTAGGCTACTATATGGTATTTATATTTATTTGAAATTATTTTATTTTTACAACATTTAGACAAATGAATAAATAAGTCCAACATAAACATACTAGATCTACATGTTGTTTGCCCGTGATCCCATACAGAATGTCATCTTATACTACAAAAGTCAAATAGTCTATTTTGTGAATATTAATTGATATTCTAATTTATTATCGAATGAAACTACCTAGCAAGGTTTGATCAGGTTAGCCAAATAGCTACCGTAATGAAAGTTAGGTTAGAAAGGAACCTTATAATATACTTTAACATTACTAAACCTTAAAATATAGCTATATCAATTTTTTATATGTTACTTTTGGTGTGTGTGTAATTTTGGATCTTATTTACTTTGTCAGTTAAGTTTAAATTTAGCCTTGTGCGAGTTAGCTGGATGTTAAGTCATTAGTGGGGTGTGCAGGGGTGTTTTCATTTGGATGGGCCTAAGAAAAGTATATCTAACCATTTACAATAAATTGTTTTGTTGCAAAAGATATATAAGTAGGCCTACTGTTGATTCAGAAAATTATTGCACATTAATTGGCCCTATAATATACATAAAGCTAGGCTAGTGCAATTTAATGGATTTTTCAACGATATTTACTCCTGCGTCACTTCAAGGTGAGTTTGATTTGGAAATGTCGATAGTAAAGTTTTTTTGAATAATAATTAAGATGGAATTTTTGGATTATCCGCATTTTTGTTAGTGTAATGCTACAATACATTTTGTGATTGTCAAGTTTTTTTAAATAAAAAAATGGCCTACAAAGGTATGTTTCTTAGGTTTCATCCCCGCCTGGATTTTGTTTTTGTTTTGTGTGATCACTTCTGAGTAGTTGGTGTTGTATAATTAAAAAGGAAAATTATATTTAGTACTACCCTTCGAAAGTAGGCCTGCCAGCGAGAGTAATTTTAGTTTGCTGTTTACTAACCGAGCTTACATTAAACCTAATTAGGCCTAAGTCTACAATATGATGAAAATTTTGGGCCTAGTGTGTAGGCCTAGTAGGTACTTACTAATGAAATTGAAGTCTTGCCGAACTAGATGTATACAAATAAGAGTTCTCAGTAACTATACAAATCCTATGGGTCTATGTAAAATAACAGTAGGTTCTACTATTGTTTTAATTTTGTTTGGGAGGAAGCTTTTTCTTTTTTCAGAAAATTATGTCTGTCCTATATGTTTAGCATATCATAAGGGTTACCTGAAAACTTCTCCATTCGGTCCACCGGGGTTCTGAACTGCAATGTGGGTGCAGTCTATACAGCCTAACACACCAGGGAAGTTGGCTTTGTTATAGAACTGCCAGTTCAGCCACTCCAGTAGGAAACTTCAGCACATGCCGAACATTATCCGCTAACAGAATGGAGATTTTCTTAACAACCCGAGATACAGTTGACTGGTCTACGTTGAACAAGTCCCCACTAACAATCTAGAAAAAATAATATAAAATGTTGCTATATTTTTACAACATGTTTGGAATAACATTGCCATTATTTTTTCATTAAATGTTATTGTATAAAAAATAGGAAGACTACGACTATTTGACTATTTACAAACCCTTTTATCCAGTACAAAGCCATTTTGAAAATACGCATTTGTTGTCAAAGTACTTGTTATAAGTTAACTTCAAACGAAGAGTGCATGATTGTATCAAAGGTTAGGTCTACAGGACTAACAATTAGGTTATCTTTCTGTATAAATATTAGTCCAACAAAAATCATAACCTTCATCAAATTCTATATCAATCACAAAATAATAAACTTACTAGGCTACTTGATTCAATAATCAGATGTCAGTTGCCGCTTGTACAATTATCATGAGTTTTGTCATCTTGTCTTCTGCTTGCTTTATTTTTGTAATGTAAGGTCTCAGGTGTTTCAGTAATCCACATATGTCCAGTTCTTTGAATATATTAATTATTTCTTTAAAATCAAATGAGGAAGTTTTTCCCTGCTCCTTCTGCTGATGTACTTCTTCTCTTCTACTCATCAAGGTGTCTCTGTAGGTGCGGTGCGTTATGTTTGTTGTTTTTGGAGGTAATGTCGGGAAGTCCTTGCTGTTAATAGTCGCCGTTTGTATATTTTTTGCTGCCTTTGTTCTATCTTCTTTTCTACGAGTTTTTGATAAGTCGGACATTTTGTGTAATTCGCTGTGTGCTTGCCGCCGCAATTTACGCAGCTTGCTGGAGTGGTCTTGTCTTTTCTAGGGCAATCTGAAGTCAAGTGGGGTATTAGACATTTTACGCATCTTGGTTTATTTGCGCAGTTATTTTTGGAGTACCCGAACTTCTGGCAGTTGTGGCATTGTAAAATGAAGTTTTGGGGCTGGACGTAATGTTCTATCTTAACACGGGTATTGTTGAGGTATGTTTCTTGAAAAATTTGAAAGTTTTTGTCAGTTCTAGTGAGTGTGCAAACAAATATCGGTAAGAGTTTTACTATGTCTTGAACACTATTTTCATTTTGTGTTCTTGAGGTGAACTGTCGTACATCCGTTACCGTGAACCCTAGTATCTCTAGCTCCTCCTTTATGTCCTCAGTTGGCATATTGGGTGGGAGTCCCTTTATCACGATTTTGAGGGGTTTGTCTTTTTGCATTGTGTACGTGTGGTACTCTTGTCCTGTATTTTTGAGAAGTGCTTGTAGTGTTTTAAAGTCTTCTATTGTAGTAGTATGTATCTTTAAGCCATCTTGTACATAGAATACTTTGAATGTTCCGATCATAGTGGTTTTCATTGACTTTACAATGTTTGAGTAGTTGTTTGTCCCCGAGATGACTATCGGTGGAATTTTTAGTTTTGATTTCTGAGTTTCTGTGGTATTTGTAGGTATGTCAGAAGTATCCATAGTTTGGTCCTTTCCTGAGAGAGTCTCAAATTGATTGCTCACTTTGACAGCTTTAGGTGGTGTATCGTCTTTAGGTTTGAAAAGCAACTTCCTCTTTAGGACCGTTGCTTCCGTAAACTCAGCGTTATCAGCTTCATTTTCAGTTGTGTCAATGTCTACATCCTCTTCCTCATCGAGGTTTCGTGCCCAGTTCTGAGACTGATGTCTTTTTAGCTGTCCGCGTGCGTAGTCAGCTATCTTGTCCATTTTAGTTGTTGGCCCTGAATTGGGCCGACAACACTTTGAGCAATTTTTGTTAAATTTGTGGTATTTGTTTGTCTCTTGGTCTCAATAAGTTGATTGTCAGGTTAAAGTCAGGTTTGTTGAATATTCACCTTTTCAATCGTTGAATTTGGGCAGATTTGGCCGTCTATTCGGAATAGACCGGAACCTCAGCTGATGTCTCCGGTCGGACGTCTCACGTCCTACCTCCTTTCGGCTGCTTATCCTACGTCAACACCAATCGCCGCCCGTCCGTGCCTGCACGGATAAATCGCACAGTGACCAATTTGACAACGTTACGCTTCAGTGTCTAAACGTAGACTCTTGTCGTCGTCCAAATTATCAAAAATTATCAAATTCCCGTTCGTCCGTGCGTCCCCGTCAATCCTTACAAACTCCTTTCATTATTAGACACCATACGTATTCGGATCTTGAATTGAGTGATTCAGAACAGTCCAGTAGTTTTTCAAACAAACCTACCTTCCAATATGGAAGATAATCTATCAGAAAATAATAATATTGAAAGTGAATATGAAAGCGACTTGGCAGAACTTTATATGGATCATTGTGACAATTGTGAGCGAACATATATTGTTTCATCAGTCCCTTCAGAACACAGATAACAACATTAATGATGCATTGCTGTGGGGAGCTCTTTCCACAGGAATAGGCTACTCACCGACAGAAGAACTGATAAACATAATGGACATTCCAATGATGAGTGGAAAAAAATGTCGTAAGCACGAATTGAAAATTGGAGAGGTAAGTTAATATATGCAAACTAATATAAAATGTATACATAACTTCTTATCTAATTTATGATAAAATAGAATTATTTTTTAGCATAGTATAAAAACGGTTTAGTAATTATAAGGTTCAAATCAAATCTGCTTTATCTATAAAACTGGCGATTTTTTCCTAGCAATATAAATACCAACAAATTTTATTTACAAATTACTAACATATTATTTAGGTACTAGTTATATTTTAACATAATCGGCTCATTTTCCTTTGGTAATCATTGTTTGATTGGGTCAATATTTTGTCTGTAAATTTGAATTCAATGACATATACTGAGTATATTTCTTTCAGACATGGGAACAATATTTGTATCAAAAAATGAAAGAAAATGGTGAAATAGATAAGAAATTAGCACTACTGAAAGGTCACGTCAAAGATGGCCTACCATACATTACTGTAATTGGAGACGGAGGTTGGTGAAAAAGATCATACGGTCATGGAATGAATTCCAAAGCAGGAATTGTCAGTTAAGTTTTGAAGATATCCGGTTAGACCAGTGGTTCCCAACCTGGGGGCAATCGCCCCCAAGTGGGCGATTTGGGTTATTAGGGGGGCAATAAATAAGTGGGGGGTGATTTGGGGGCGATGAGTATTCAAAGGGGGGGAAATTAAAATAGTACTGTACAGTAGAAGTTGCCGAGTAGCACAAGTCACTGGATATTCTCAGCCGGCGAGATCACTGCACTCACCCCCACCTGTCCCCACCCCACAGTCCCCACCTGTTGTTGCTCAGCACGGCTGACTGGTGACTCAACCCCCTCCCCCTCCTTCCATCACAACACACTTGCCATTGACCTACATTCGTCTTCAGTCTTCACTAGCCTTTGTGTGCCTCACCATCAGTTTTTGTGCGTTGGTTTTTAAGTGTAGAAGTTCATGCACAATGGATTCAAAAAAGAAGAAGTGTTGTCAATACTCAGCTGAGTATTTAAAATTAGGTTTTATCGCGTCACCGCAAAATGTGCAGTTTCCACATTGTCTTTTGTGCGATAAAATATTTACTAGTAATGAAACCATGAAGCCTTCGCGAATGAAAGATCATTTATCAAGAGTACACAGTGATAAAGTGAGTAAAGAACTTAGTTATTTTCAACACCTCAAAGCTAAAGCTGATAAACGGCCTAATGTGAGTGAATTATTTAAAAAACGAGCAACCAATCTTGACAAAGGTCTTCTTGCTTCTAACGAGGTGTTTTTATTGGTCGCTAAATGTGGTAAATCTCACATAATTGGCAAAACACTTGTTTTACAAGCTAACAAAAAAAAAAGTTGAAATCATGCTAGGCGAGGGCCTAGTAATAAGTTAAGTCAATCGGTTCCTTTGAGCGAATTGATGAAATGACCACAGACGTTGAATATAAACTCACCAATTTGTTGAAAAAAAGTAAATTTGCATTGCAGATTGATGAATCAACTGTGATTGATTACAAAGCAATTTTATTAGCTTATGTGAGGTTTATTAATAAACAAAAGGACATTACCGAGGAAATGTTGTTTGCTAGAACTTTGATCACTGATACGAAGGGATCGTCGATTTTTAAAGTGGTGTAAGATTATTTTGAGGAAATAGAGATTCCCCTAACAAACGTGAGTGCTTGCGCAACAGACGGTGCTCCTGCCATGTCAGGTTGTCATGCTGGGTTTCTAGCCCACTTTAAGAAAGAAGTGCCAGAGGTCATCACTATTCACTGTGTCATTCATCGTCAACACTTAGCTGCGAAAAAATTGAGTGGTGTCTTGCATGAAACCCCACAACTGGTTATTACTGGTGTCAACAAGATCAAAGCTAATTCCTCAATGACCGTCTGTTCCGACAACTTTTCCATGAAAATGATGAGGAATTCGAACGCTTGCTTCTACATACGACCGTGAGGTGGCTTTCCAAAGGAAACTGTTTGCGCCGTTTCTTCGAATTATTTGACACGGTTACTGAGTTTCTCGACACGTCTGATCCTGTTTTAAGTGAGAATTTGAAGCAATGCAAGTTGGACCTTGCGTACCTTACAGATATTTTTGATAAAATGAACGAAGTCAATATAAGGCTTCAAGGAAACAAGATGAACCTTATCAAGGCCAAAGGAATTATTTCATAATCCATCGCCAAGTTTGATATGCACAAGGTAAATATTGGCCATAAAGAGCTGATTCAGTTTCCGACTCTTAAAAAGTGTTCAGTGTCAGATAACGAGACTCCTGAACTCCCAGAAGACAAAATCTTAATTTTTACTGATCACCTTGACCAGTTAAAAACTGACATGGAATCAATATTTGAAGATTTGACCAAGCTACAAATTATTGATTGGATTCTAGATCCATTCTCATTTGAAGCTGTGGATAAGCTTGATAACTCTTTGCAGACAAAGTTTATAGCTCTGAAGTATGACTGTGAAGCGAAAATCATTTTCAAGCAGAGTGGTTATAAGCTAGTCTGGGTGAAGCTTATGGACACTTATCCACAACTGTATGGAAAAACTGAACCCCTTCTCATCTCTTTCCCGTCAACCTATTTAGTTGAAAAAGGATTTAGTTCTGTTGTCCAGCTCCTCACAAAACAAAAAAATAAGTTGGTCATTTGCCTCAAAGGAGACTGCGCCTGAACTTGACGAACATAAAGCTGGATATTCAAGCTTTAACTGATATCCAGCAAGCACAAGGCAGTCACTGAAAAGGTAAAATAAAACAATAACAAAGTTTTCTAACTTTCATTTATTTTTTCAAATTTTAACTGTCAACTTTCTTAATTTTTCCAGATTCCAATTTAAAAATGAAAACATGTACTCCTGTTTTTTAAATGTACGTAAATGGTCTTAGTTAATTATTTCACTTCTTTGTTCTTAAAAAAATCTGTAAAAATTGTACATTTTAATTTTTTTTCTATTTGATTTAAGAGTGACCGGATAAAATTGCTTTGGTTGTTTTTATATACGGTAGTAAAATTGTTTAAAATAATAAAACTGCTTTATTATTTACACTTTACCTCAAATTAAAATTAGGCATACAATGAAAATGAAAAGGGGGCGACAGGTGTTAGTCAACCTCCAGAAAGTGGAGATGAGCCACAAAAGGTTGGGAACCAGTGGGTTAGACCATCCAACTAAATATTAAAAACTCACAGATAGATTCCTGGCTGGTCAAAATTCTAGCGTTGTGAAATATAATGTTCCCTTTATGGTAAATTAAATACTGTAGGCCTACCTGATATAGTTTTTACTATGTTAATTGACTATGGAAAATTTCTAATAGCAGGCTCATTGACATAAAAAACGCAAAAAAATTAAACTATTTTGAGTCAAATAAAATCTTACTTAAGGACTAATCATCTATCTTATTTGAATTCTAAGCTGAGACCATTAGTGTTAATGTTTAGGTTGGTTATACTTTCATAAAATAGTCTTTCAAAGAAAACTCACAAAAAATACTATAAACTTATGATAAGTTTAACAGTGATATTAATTATAGGATAATCTTGTATAATGCATACTCACGTAAACTTTATTCAAACTGGTTTAATCCGAACAGTTCAACCACCTTTATTTTACCATGGATCAAAGTATAAATTACGAATTTATGTTAGTAAAAGATAACTTTAATAATTGTTGTCTAAGTGAAATTTAGAAGTAGCGATATCCGAGTGCCGTTGACACATTTACAGGATACTATTATGGCGTTAAAAAATCAAACACAGGCGCAAATAATTTTTAAAATATTAGGCCGTATACAATAATATTAGTTCTATCAGATCCAAATTGCTTTCAAAGTGATTTACTTAAAAAGTTTCCGGCTTTCCTTAATGTTCATAACTGCTTCGGTGGCTGCATGTTCTAAATCCTCACTACACAATAGAATAAACAACCAATGATGGAAATATCGAGGTTCGAATCTTGGTTGGGCGAACAGAGGGTGGTTTTCTCTAAATGGTTTCCCACTATCTCTCCACATAAATGCGGGCATAGGATGATTTACTATTAGTATTATCATTATTCCCCTCGGAGGATTATGTTAGTTTACTAAAGCCTGTTGTATTTTTTCACTCACCGTGATAGTATATAGATAGTTCTTTTATATAAATATTTTAAAATTCTATAAATTTAATTTTTATCACAATTTTTTGTTTTTGTTTCAGGGTGTAATTATTAGGGCGGAAACAAAGTTCTATTTTTGGGAGTACGCAATTTATTTTGTTATTTTGTGCTCATCACAAATAAAATAAAAAACTATACCCGATCACATATGCTATAAGAACTACACAGGACCAGCAACTGGAATGTAACAGGACATAATTGTTGAGGGCTTCAATCAAAGTGTACAGCAACATGGACTAGTATATCTCAATTACATCGGGGATGGAGATTCAAGTGTGTACGCACGTTTGCAGGAGAGGGTGTCGTACGGTCGACACATACAAAAAATCAAGTGCTCTAATCACATTACTAGAGGGTTCAGTGATGGGCTTCATAAACTTGCTGCCAACACGTCTTACGCCTTAGAAGGCAGAAAGATACTAACAGAACATGTAAATGGAGTAAATCGCATTGAGCGCTTAGTCAAGGGTGTGAGGACAGCCATTGCAGAAGCCTCAAAATTGGACGACCACTTAGAGGCGTGTAAAGTGCTCAGACAAGATCTTTTTATTGCTTAAGATCATGTGTGTGGGAAACACGACTACTGTCAAGGGACTTTTTGTCGAAGAAAGGACAGCGAAGAAGAAAATGTCCTTTCGCGACTGGTATAAAGTAATTTGATTTGTCCTATTATGAAGCTTATGGACAGATTAATTCGAAATTCAGACCGTTTGGTTTTCAACAAAACAACAAACCAGGCAGAGAGGTACAATATTTTTTTTTCGTTAAACTAGCTAACAAATTAAAATACGACACTTTATTAAGTTTGCTTATGTAATTAATTAATATTTAGGTTCGCCGAAGACAGGGAGATTGAGTGTTGATCCCGGACGGATGCACTGAGGGTTGTTTTATCCTAAATTATTTCCCACTTTCTCTCCTCGCTAATGTGGGCACACTTACTCTAGATTTAACCATATTAATCCCTAACCCTTAACCATAATTAGTACATATTTGTATAACCTGAATGGGTATTAATACGTGGTACTGAAAAGTTAGCTTAGGTTAGTTGGATGAAGCTATGTTTTAACAAATATGAGGGTCAAATTTGCTCATAATTTACTGAAACTTATTTTTTGAGCTTACACCCGCAACATTTTATGAAACAATAAATTCTGTTTTTTTTTTTTTTTTTTTTTTTTTTTCAGATTAATGAGCTTAGTGTCAAAGGCTACAGGTGGGAAAAGAGTTGACTACGCCAAACGCGGTTCATACAAACGAAGGGCTATAGGAGCAGCCATATCTCATTCAGCTGGTCCAGTGTGGCATTTGAGTCCATGGAAAAAAATGTCAGGAAAAAGTCCCGGCAAAAGTTTCAAGAAATTATGTACACGGAGAGAAAAGATTAGATCTAATCTCAACAAAAGGTATACTTTATCAAATAAAGGTTCCAAGAGAAAAGGAAAAAGCTATTGTCCTTTTGATTTTGATTACGGACCAGAAGCTATTGAGCCAGACATGCCTTCAGATGAAGTAACTAATCAAATCGACAAATTTCTTAAGAAAATGGCAGAAGAAGTTGATTCGATAGAAAAACGAGAAGCCCTGGAGAGA
>JBCFYV010003519.1:0-26761 GCA_039000515.1 Timema cristinae | reverse complement strand
TTTACTGGCTTCTCAGAGTATCCCAGATATATGTACAAGTCACAAGCTGTAAGTATTTACTGGCTTCTCAGAGTATCCCCAGGTATATGTACAAGTCACAAGCTGTAAGTATTTACTGGCTTCTCAGAGTATCCCCAGATATATGTAGAAAGTCACAAGCTGTAAGTATTTACTGACTTCTCAGAGTATCCCCAGATATATATACAAGTCACAAGCTGTAAGTATTTACTGGCTTCTCATAGTATCCCCAGATATATGTACAAGTCACAAGCTGTAAGTATTTACTGGTTTCTCAGAGTATCCCCAGATATATGTACAAGTCACAAGCTGTAAGTATTTAATAGCTTCTCAGAGTATCCCCAAATATATGTACAAGTCACAAGCTGTAAGTATTTACTAGCTTCTCAGAGTATCCCCAGATATATGTACAAGTCACAAGCTGTAAGTATTTACTGGCTTCTCAGAGTATCCCCAGATATATGTAGAAAGTCACAAGCTGTAAGTATTTACTAGCTTCTCAGAGTATCCCCAGGTATATGTACAAGTCACAAGCTGTAAGTATTTACTGGCTTCTCAGAGTATCCCCAGATATATGTAGAAAGTCACAAGCTGTAAGTATTTACTAGCTTCTCAGAGTATCCCCAGGTATATGTACAAGTCACAAGCTGTAAGTATTTACTGGCTTCTCAGAGTATCCCCAGATATATGTAGAAAGTCACAAGCTGTAAGTATTTACTAGCTTCTCAGAGTATCCCCAGGTATATGTACAAGTCACAAGCTGTAAGTATTTACTGGCTTCTCAGAGTATCCCCAGATATATGTAGAAAGTCACAAGCTGTAAGTATTTACTAGCTTCTCAGAGTATCCCCAGGTATATGTACAAGTCACAAGCTGTAAGTATTTACTGGCTTCTCAGAGTATCCCCAGATATATGTAGAAAGTCACAAGCTGTAAGTATTTACTGACTTCTCAGAGTATCCCCAGATATATATACAAGTCACAAGCTGTAAGTATTTACTGGCTTCTCATAGTATCCCCAGATATATGTACATGTCACAAGCTGTAAGTATTTACTGGCTTCTCAGAGTATCCCCAGATATATGTAGAAAGTCACAAGCTGTAAGTATTTACTAGCTTCTCAGAGTATCCCCAGGTATATGTACAAGTCACAAGCTGTAAGTATTTACTGGCTTCTCAGAGTATCCCCAGATATATGTAGAAAGTCACAAGCTGTAAGTATTTACTGACTTCTCAGAGTATCCCCAGATATATATACATGTCACAAGCTGTAAGTATTTACTGGCTTCTCATAGTATCCCCAGATATATGTACAAGTCACAAGCTGTAAGTATTTACTGGCTTCTCATAGTATCCCCAGATATATGTACATGTCACAAGCTGTAAGTATTTACTGGCTTCTCAGAGTATCCCCAGATATATGTAGAAAGTCACAAGCTGTAAGTATTTACTAGCTTCTCAGAGTATCCCCAGGTATATGTACAAGTCACAAGCTGTAAGTATTTACTAGCTTCTCAGAGTATCCCCAGATATATGTACAAGTCACAAGCTGTAAGTATTTACTGGCTTCTCAGAGTATCCCCAGATATATGTACATGTCACAAGCTGTAAGTATTTACTGGCTTCTCAGAGTATCCCCAGATATATGTACAAGTCACAAGCTGTAAGTATTTACTGGCTTCTCAGAGTATCCCCAGATATATGTGCATGCTTGGCTGTAATTGGGGTCTATTCATATGGAAAAAGAATAATTCCAAAAATTTAAAAAAATGCTTGAATATTGTAAGATGTTTGCTGATGATTTAATGGTATGGGGAACAAAGAAAAGGAAGTACAAGAATGGAACGAGGCAGTGGAAGAGAGTGCAATTAAATTTATCTTGGCAAAGTGTGAAGTGATGGTAATGACAGGGAAGAGAATAGAGCCTAGTTAAGTGGAGTAGAACTGACTAAAGTACAGAACGTAAAATACCTTGGAAGAGGGATTGGAGGCCATGGGAATGAAGTTTGTGAGAAACATGTTTGCTGTCACGAGGAGAAACAGGATTAGGAATGAAGTTATCTGGGAAAGAGTGGGTACAGGGAGTACACGAGACAGTAGAGAGATGGTAGGAGCAGATAAAGTGTGCAAGTGAGAGGAGAAGAATGGAAGAAATCAAAGGAGAAAGAAGGGAGATGGAGGCATTTTACTAAACTGACCCGGCCATAGGTTGGAAACAGTTCATGATTATGATTAGTGCCATAAATAACATTAGAATCAGCAGCCTAGATAGCGTGTAGAATCCTCGCACAATGACCGGGCTGCAGAGTAATCACTGGGATATTGATACCACGTCTATTCCAGAACTCGCGCACGAAGAGTGCCAAAGGCCTGTTAGAATTTGTGTGTGAAGAATGGGGACGCGGCAGTTGGCCTAAAAGGCATTTGGCCTAAAAATGAAACCAAAAGTCATTTGGCCTAAAAGGCATTTGGCCTAAAAGGCGTTTGGCCTAAAGGCGTTTGGCCTAAAGGCATTTGGCCTAAAAGGCATTTGGCCTAAAAGGCATTTGGCCTAAAGGCATTTGGCCTAAAGGCATTTGGCCTAAAAGGCAGTTGGCCTAAAAGGCATTTGGCCTAAAAGGCAGTTGGCCTAAAGTCATTTGGCCTAAAATGGTAATTTAAAATCTTCGGTTATCTTCGGAAAGTAAGAGGTACTGTTAGTTGTTTCATCTGAATATAGATAGCACAACTGATGCAAGGTAGTCACAATATTTCTAAAAACATTGACCATATCCTACATACAACTAGATCAGTAGTTCACAAAACACTATATCACCTTTTTTATTTATAGATTTCCGATATTATTTCTTTGTTAATATATCTCACGGTCATAAAGTTAACGAAAATCCCATTCTCAGCATCGTTTACGCTCGGTAAAATTATATGCGTACATTCAAATTATGGGGACTTTTGACAACTTATTCCGAAAGGCAAAATGAAAGTGGAAACCAATATTCAACCCACCCACTTTAAATTTGTCTGAAGTGACGCCGATTTTCGTTTAGCGCTACTGAGATATATATGAACATATATTTTTTATCTATTGTATTAATAATTAATATATAAATAATAGTGACGCATTAAATAAATTTTGCCAGTAAATATTACAATGGTCATATATATATATATTTATATATATTATATATAAACTTAAATTATAATTTATATATATATATATGTGTATATATATATATATATATATATATATATATATATATATATATATATATATATATATATATACTTAAATTATGGTTTTGACTAGATCCTTAACTCTATTATTATTGTTAGAATTATTATAACTATTATTATATAAAATTAGTACAGTTATTTTTTTCAAACAGTGTAACTATTTTTATTACGGTGATATTATTAACAACATGGGCTATGTTAACACAACAGGTCCTTTGTTTAAAAACTATATACTAATTTCCCTCCTAGTAATTTGCAAAGCATTCTCAGGAATTATTTCAACTTGTGAAAAAAATACAAAAGATTTTATGGAATTGTCGTTGGTCTTTTTTTAAGTCTTCATAAAACGTAAAAATACAAAATGTGGTAGCCTTTACAGGATGATAACTTCCTAGGGCAAGAAAAACGTACGATGTAAGCAAGTGGACCTCCGAAATGCCAATGGCTGCAGCAGAGGCCAGAGGGATAAATCTGACGAGCTTTGGTTGGTAAAAATATCTCACCGCTAGGATCGCTTGTGTTCTACAACACCAAAAAGTGACACTCTTATAGCCTGGAGGCAAACAGACGTGACTCAAGTTGGCCCGCCACATTGCCGAAAAAAAAATCTTTTTTTGTCTAATCGTTTGTGCTCTCTTTATGCTCATATGTGCCCGAACATGAACATTTGTGCTGTTAAACTGGACATTTTAGAAAATATTTAATGTGGTGGGCCAACTTGAGCTCAAGCTAGCCCGCCACATATTGAAAAACACAACATAACAAAATTTATTTAAGTCAATCCATTGTGTTCCATTTGTGCTCATATGTGCCCGAAAATGAACATTTGTGCTTTAAAATTAGAAAATCTAGAGAACATTTAATGTGGCGGGCTAACTTGAACCTTCCCTATATCATAAACTGTGGAAAAATTTAGTTCAAGCTGGCCAGCCACATTTTTAAATATCAATGTAACAAAATTCTGTATTCACTATTCGTTTGTTCATAGTTTGTGCTCATATGTGCCCGAAAATTAACGTTATGGCTGTGAATCTAGGCCTTTTAGATAACATTTAATGAAGGCGATCCAACTAGAGCTCAAGCTAGCCCATCACTTTAACTGTTTTCTAGATTTTCTAATTATAGAGCACAAATACTCATTTTTGGGCACATATGAGCACAAACGAAAAACAAACGAATGGTGAAAACAGAATTTTGTTACATTGATATTTAAAAATGTGGTGGGCCAGCTTGAATTCAATTTTTCTACAGGTTATGGTATAAGGAAGACTCAAGTTAGCCCGCCACATTAATTGTTCTTTAGATTTTCTAATTTTAAAGCACAAATGTTAATTTTCGGGCACATATGAGCACAAATGGAGCACAATGGATTGACTTAAATAAATGTTGTTATGTTGTGTTTTTTAATATGTGGTGGGCTAGCTTGAGCTCAAGTTGGCCCACCACATTAAATATTTCTAAATTGGCCAGTTTCACAGCACAAATGTTCATGTTCGGGCACATATGAGCACAAATAGAGCACAAACGATTAGACAAAAAGGTTTTTTCAGCAATGTGGCGGGCCAACTTGAGTTACGTGGCAAACAGGCTAAATCTTCTCTTTCTCTCTTCTTCGTCGCACTCTACAAGAGACTTTGAAGGGTGGGATTAGGCAGCAGTCCTCTCCTCCCTCCATTCCTAATAATAGCAAACGACCTTGAAGTAAACCATAACAAAAATGCATTATTCCCCGGCAACTTTCCTTTGGTTCTTTTTCAAACCCACTAACATAATTTGTTTTGAGTTTCACGAGTTGTTGGCGGGTACCTCTGTCTTGCTTCATCCTTTGCTTTATATAGATTAAATAATGTTTTGATTTGTTTAGTTTTGTGTAAAGTTTAGTGATATCTAATTTTTTTTAAATATGTATTTCATCTTCATTTTTGAAAGAAAGATTTTTACTATAAAATAATGAATCGAGGACAAAAATGTGCATACCGCGCCTGCTCAATTACACGGTGTGCTTAAGGTAATTTTTCCTAAATGGTTTCCCGTTTTTCCACGCAAACGAGGGTACTTCTCATAATTCTATCTTCCTCATACTTACCTTCTAATTGCTATTAAATGTGGAAAGCATTGACTGGCGTGAAGATACAATGAAAAAACAACACTACTAGAGCTTACTCTATTTACTTGAAAAACATATTTTAGACAGTGAAAATACAGCATATTCAAATATAACAAATGTACATTTTTGTATAATTATAATTACATTTAAACTTTATTTAACATTTTTAAGATAAATACTATAATTACTATATTGACTTAATAATATAAAATGAGAGACTCCTTTAACACACTGGCTCAAAAAGTATTCATTATTAACATTATATATATAATCTAAAACTTTTTAAAAGGGTTTTGAACTAAAAGTTTAGTACCCTTTAATTAAATAAAAGCTAATGGCTATACTTTTGATTTTTTCACTTGACGAGAAAAAGGGGCATCATAAGTTCATAAAAACCATTTTAATAACTATCATTTTATAAATTAATTATATCTATGATAAAATGACCTCTCACTAAGCGTTTACTTAGAACCAGTGGTGCACTCAATGGGTGGAGTAAACGGGGCACCTTCCCCATAACCCCTAATAATTTCAATACAAACATAAATTATTTACTTTATAACTAAAACATTAGACACAGAAGATGAGTCGTATACATAGGCTCCTTTTTAAGACTTGGTTTAAGACTTTATATTCAAAACACACACATATTAAAAGTGCCACTTATATTCTCATTTGAAAAAAGCACAACCATAGTAGCTTCCATACATTGTATACAAGAAAATGTATATAACTAGTAGCCACCATTCTGGTAATTAAGTTCGTTTTAGTTTTTAAGTCTCTTAACACAAGATATGGGTTATTACACCGAGGACCTCGCTTATAGAGACTTCACTCGCACCCCACCCAATTTCGGTTAAAATTAATACTAAAGTACTTCGAACTGACAAAGCTACCAAAGCGTGTTGTTCAACACATTAACATATATTGACTTAGACCAGGGGTTCTCACATTTTAGACCGAAGGAGCCTTTGTACCAGAAAAAATGAATGGCCGAACTCTCATAAAAATATTTACACTAGTATTATGATCATTCAATAAATACATTTAAATCTCACAAGTCTTTTATAATTTAATACTTGAATGAATATAAAAGAAGAACTACACTACACCCCGACCTCCGCGTCACTCAAAAACAAGTTATATTTTGAGTGCGATGACTTATGAGACCAGGTAGCTTACAGCGTTAATACCAACGTACCAGTTTTTTATTTGTGTACAGAGGTGTAATTTTTATATCACGTAATATAGAATTATTTTGCTAACAACACATAAACCGTACTAAATGTTGATTTCAATACACAGTCCGACACTTTATCTCAGTTGGTAGCGTGTTTGTATATTGAGCTAAAGGTCCCGGGTTCGATTCCCGGAATGTCCGAAAAACGTATCATTGGTTGACTGTGCTTTTCCCCTTTCACAATGATGAATTAACTGTCAGGGGGCTGGATGTTGTATTTGTTCTAGATTTAAGTTAGTTTGTCAGACTCTGAGGAAATAATCTACATTCTACGGTGTGTCTGTCACTAGTTTTATATCGAGTGTCACTCATTGAGCGTGAACTGGAAAGAGGGAAGGGTTGATAGGGTGGGGTATTACCAAATTTTTCTCCCCCATCGAAATGTGCCTTCCTCCAGTTTGTTAAACTTCCCTCTGATATACTTGAATTTGAAGCTGAAAGATGGTTTACATCAAACTTCAAATAGATTCTAAAACAATCTATTATTATTTCTAAATGCTTAAGGGAGACCCCAAATAGCTTTTAGTGGCATTCAATTTTCAAATATTTTCCACTGGCTTGGAGTCAATCACCTAAAAACTCCTTAAAAATAGTGTTTTTACAAACTTCCTCGCCCAACACTAATAAAGCTTCGCCGATACTCTTGATAGTCATCACAATAATTTTTTTTTTCATTGTGACTTACTACCCGTTTGAGTTGTACACATACATCAATTTACCCTAATGAACCAGGAATGAGGAATGTTACATTTTAGATTGAATGTACCTACATTTGCGTATATTGAGAGTGGGGTACCATTTTAGGGAAAAATACCCTTGTTACACCCGGCTGGGATTTGAGCTTCAATCTTAGAGGACAACTTTATTTCCAGCTGAGGGGGGCGGGTGGGGGATATAGGTGGAGGACACACATATTATCTCCAACTTTGAGGGGGGCATATATTATTACCAACTTATATAACACAAATGTAGCTGAATCTAATATTACCCTTTAAATATATAGTTTGACACACTCAGTTGAACATTAATATAAATTCAAGATTTTCACTATACTACAAATTGGTTTATGAATAGGCCTACTTACAAGAGGGTTATTAAATTTATATTGAAAAGTTAACACATAATTTAAGGTAACACTTACGTCACCAAATACCTTAATTCTTTCATTAACTTGCGTACTATATACATTTGTTCATGTACTACAATAAACTATGTTCTTGTACAAAACATATTTATGTGTGTCAAACAGCCACGTGATTTATTAAATTTAGAAATAATGTTTCTAAAGTATGTTTTAAGATGGCACGGATATCATAAAACTATATCCACCTTGCATGGGGAGATTTCTCTTCCAGACTACTGTCCACATTAATGAAGCAAGATCGATTTGTTTAATAAGGTTATAAAATGCATATGTGAAATCTTGCAGTTAAGTAAACTATTTAAACAAATAATTAAATTCACTATAGAAGGGGACTTTTCCATAAAGTAAAACTATTGGGGGTGACATGTTTACCCGCCATGAAATCACTTACTATTTGTTTCGTAAATCTAATACAATGCCTAGATTCACGGGTGATATATTTTCCCCTTGGATAACATTTTCGGAGACATCACAAATAAGGGCGATTTTAATTTGCTTTTTTAAGGAAATTACAGCAGTTAGGGCTGAAGGTCTTGTTCATATTCATTAGGTGAAAAAATGTCTGAGCAAATAAAATATGAATCATGACTCCATTTTCCATCTCGTTCAGTAGGGAATACATCTTCATCTGACATCAGAATCTTTAGGGAAGTCATGGTGTATAACACCATATCTCTTAGATTACTTTTATTGCATACGGCAACGATACAACGCTTACCCGGCATTTTCTTAGTATCGGTATGACACTTTTCGTAACCCTTCACGCATAAATAATAAGAAAGCTTACAGTAAACATACAAACATTTACTATTCACATTGACTTTGGAAGTATACTTGACATAAATAAGAAGTTAGTAACGAGCGCACCAGCCTCGGTGGCGTAGGTATCTAACGCGCTAGTCGTGTTGAGATCTACTGCTGAGGATGGGGAGATCGAGGTTTGAATCTCGGTCGGGTGAACTGGGGGTGGTTTTTCCTCAATGGTTTTCCACTCTCCCTCCACGCAAATGCGGGTTCACTTCCACTAAATCAACCTTCCCAATTCCTAATCCATTAGCGTAATTAGTACTTAACGCGTATAACCCGAACGGGTGGTAAGACGTGGTGCTGAATAATAATTTAAAAAAAGTGCTGCACTACACAGTCACATGATCTGAACAGAAGCAAGCTTGGCTAGGTCACGATCAGACATTACAGCAGCGCTGCGTGTTAGGACAGAGCTGAATGCTGGCCGGTAAAGTGAACGAGCCTTCCCTACAACTCTAGTAGCCTTAGTATAAGGAAGGACCCATCAAGATGACCAAATAAATCTTAGAATTTGAAATTTCTCAGTGAGTTGAGTAATGGTGGGAGGAAGGGGAGCTTGGAGGTCAACATTTTCAAAAACTAATATATTTAATTACTTCTCTGTATTGTAAAGAATTTAAATTTATTAATTAGGTACGGGAAACAATACAAATAGACATTTATATAATAATAATAATAATAATTATTATTATTATTATTATTATTATTATTATTTAAAATTGCATTCTGAGAAATAGTGGTGATGGAGTATAATAGAAAAAAAAACTTTTTGAGATTAGGAAAAAAATAAAATTTTGACAGATAAATAAAGATAAATCAAATCCCAGATAGCCAAAATAACATTAGACTCTAAATTTCTCAAAGTGGGTTGGGGAATAAGGAATCCAAAATCTACAAAACTAATAGAAACTACTACATCTCAGTGCAGTGTCGTTAAAAATTGAATTTTGGCATGCCCGTAAATGCACCACTCCAAATAACTAATAAGTCTGAGCATTTTAAAATGTAACTCCATGAAATCAAGGGAGGGGCGGGGGGAGTTATAAAAAACTTTTTATCTATAGTTTAAAATCGAAATTTGGCTGGCAGGTAGAAGAACAACTATAGATAAAGAAAGTATTCTTAAAACTATGTGTTTAAATGGGAGTTAGAGAAATTATGATTGGGGAGGAGAAGGGAAAATTTTCAAAAATCAATAGAACAATTACTAACAGAACAATTTATTTGATAAGCTGAGGTGCTTAGTACTAGAGTGATTCTTTCAAATTAATTCATGTTTTGTTAGTAAATTTAAAACTATTTCTTTTGGTGTTCATTTCAACAATGTCTCTGCGTAAGCGAGCAAATATTGATGCAAAGACTGCATATTATATATATATATTATATATATAATATATATATATATATATATATATATATATATATATATATATATATATATATATAAAAATAGATTTTACTTCTTATAGGTAGTAGTTAATTTGTGGCTTCATCAACATACAAAGTTTTCGCCTCATACGTGTCTGAAATTGTATTTTTGGTAGTTTAGATCAGGGTTTCTCAAACTGCGAGGCGCGAAGGGATTTCAGATGAGGTATGAACCAATTTCTCACTTCTTTCGACTTGCCTAAATTATGATTGACTAAAAATTAATATTCTGTTTGGCCTATGAAGCAATAAAATTAATTAATATCTTACAAAACCTTACTATTTTTATAAACTTCTACAAAGCTCTTATCAGAAAATAATTAAATCAATTAAATAATAAATGTCTCATTTTTGTATTTTAACGTAAAAAAGTTATTTTATTCTAAGAATAAGAGTCTTAACAATTAATTTTATGTTCATATAAGGTTCAAGAGTATAGAGTTTGAGAAAACCTGGTTTTGATGATTTGCTAAAAATAAGATAATTTACCCAACTTAAATGTGAGCGAAGCCGTGGGCAAACTCGAGTAAGTTAATATGATTATTAAAAATTAATGATTGATTAATTCATTTAGCAAAATTAATAAACAAATATACTTAGAAAGACTGATAAAATATACTTTGGCACTTAAAAAAAATATATTCAAAATTCAAAATAAAACAAAATTATTAAATGGTGTGACCACATGTATGTGCTAATTAATAAAAAACGGTACTGGTACAAAACTTTTTATTTTTGGTACAAAACGGTACAAAAATTATTATTATTAGCACCACGTCTTACTACCCGTTCGGGTTATACGCACTTACGCTAATGTGTAATGGTAGGGTGATTGTGAGATGAATGAAGGACCTATAGTTTAACGTGGAATCCGAACCACGGTGGTGGCCTGGCACTCCCCACATTAACAAGATGGCTTGTCAAAATTAGTACAAAACTTGGCAATGTAAAAAGTTCAACATACAAAAGTGGTACTACAGGTTAATGGACGTGCTGCTATACCTTGTGAAGTAGTAAATTGAGAAAAGACTTATATATTTTGAAACGGTAGTATATACTATTTAACTAAACACAACACACCTCGCCATCTATTAGCATCACTACAAATCATAACGAATGTTTCCGGAGACAGTAAAACATATTTTAATAAATGGTCTAAAAATTAACTTTACAAAAAGTCGTTTGGCCTAAAAGTCATTTGGCCTAAAAGGCGTTTGGCCTAAAGTCATTTGGCCTAAAGGCATTTGGCCTAAAAGGCATTTGGCCTAAAAGGCATTTGGCCTAAAGTCATTTGGCCTAAAGGCGTTTAGCCTACACTTTAGGCCAAATGCCTTTTAGGCCAAATGACGGGTACCCTGAAGAATACCACAGCTATTTCCTTATTTTTGTAAAGGTTTGCAAGAAAACTCGCTAAACATTTATTTATGAAGTGATTATTTTGCTACTTATATTATTTTAATCCACATGTACGGTTCCTTAATAATAATAATTAGTACAATTTTATTACAATTATTTAATTTTTAATTTTAGTTATTTTCAAAATAAGGCTAACCAACTTTAAAAAATACACACACACATATATATATATAATATATATATATATATATACACATACACACACAACATATTTCAATATTATTTTGTTGTAGTGAATTTAGTTTTATACAAGAAAATAAAGTTTTGAATAAATATGATTATAAATAAACATTAAAGAAATTTTTATTTGATATCCTACATTATATATTTTTTGGGCCATTACTACTTATCTTACAGCAGGATTTATTACAATGCTTACTCGTGAATAAATATTTAGGCAAACACATAATGAATGCGTTTAAAAAATACTTTTATAATGAATAATTTCATAAATTTTTACTACATAAATTTATAAAATTATTACGCTTATTTAATTACATTGGTAAAGAAATCTTTTCATTCACATAACTTAACATGAAACTCTAAATAGTATATTTTTCTAAACTCAGAACAATTTAGTTTACATCAGTATGAATGTGAGCCACACTTATGTTTTTCCACGCAGCTCGTACATAAACCGGTGTTGCACTTAGCACAGTGAGTACATGACGGTCCACCAGTGAAAATATACTAAACTTCCAGGTCCAATAACTATTTACTGTTGATTTTTGTTGTTATTGTGTTTTTTTATTATGGCACCAGCAATTTGACCCGTTCTTACCATATTTAAGCAGCACCAAAACTTGATCAAATTAGAACATTTTGATAGTTCCTTGTAGAACTATCATGAGCTAACCAATCATGCTAATTAATAAACTAAAATAAATTAAATATTTGAGACAGAATATTACTGTTTAATTATAACGAGCAAGCAATCTATACAGTTTATTTGTAATGAACAAGCAATCTATACAGTTTATTTATAACGAGCAAGCAATCTATACAGTTTATTTGTAATGAACAAGCAATCTATACAGTTTATTTTATAACGAACAAGCAATCTATACAGTTTATTTATAACGAACAAGCAATCTATACAGTTTATTTGTAACGAAGAAGCAATCTATACAGTTTATTTGTAACAAACAAGCAATCTATACAGTTTATTGTAACTAACAAGCAATCTATACAGTTTATTTGTAACTAACAAGCAATCTATACAGTTTATTTGTAACTAACAAGCAATCTATACAGTTTATTTGTAACTAACAAGCAATCTATACAGTTTATTTATAACTAACAAGCAATCTACACAGTTTATTTGTAACGCACAAGCAATCTAACAGTTTTTTTGTAATGAACAAGCAATCTATACAGTTTATTTGTAACGAACAAGCGATTTTATACTACTCGTACAATAGACAACTTAAGTGTACGTGTGTGGCAACATTCTTTTTGACTACTAACTCTCCTCAATCACACACACACAACAGTATTACTTTCACTGCAAACACACACACACACACTTGCGCATCAATGTCATTAGTCATTACATATACATTTGCTGAAAAGATAAATTTACCTATATTTTAACATTTACCTTGTTCCCCAAACTGGGTGCACAAAGAAACACAGTCCATTAACATCACAATATTTACCTAAGTACAACCATAAAAAAAGATAAACTAATATTCATTGTTACATAAATATGTTGAATATAAAGTATCACACTTAACCAAACAGCATAAAATAATAATATCCTCTGTTACAGAAATATATTGAATAATAAGCCTCATGGTTTTCCAAAGAGCTTACTGAACCATTTTTAAAACCCTCCCTGTGGTGGTAGTCTCCTTTCCTATCTAACCAGGAACTCCCAGAATACCACCACAGCGGGGAGTGTCGTACAAAATGATCTTTAATGCCCACTACTCTACCTAACTAAACCTAGGTGTCAGGACCTACCCATTTAACAACATCAGAGAATTAGTGTTAAAGTTAAATAAAAGCCCTGACATAAAGCAAAACCTGAATAGTAACAATATTGGCCTTTCGGTAGTTTATTTTAAACAGGTAAAAATATAAATTTATAACTTCACATGATTTTATTAGGGCTGCGGTTTCTACGCAATATATTTTACATATAAACAAAATATGAATTCTCTCCAATTTACGAAATTATAATTAGTTTATAAATTATTAAATTCAGGGCAAGTGGCAATATCATATTACAACATAGAAATTTTACTATAACAATGCCCGTAATATAACAATCGGATCAAAGGGATTCTATAAGAAATATATATGTGTTATATCGAATTCAAATGTCTAATGACTGACTCGTCAATAAAGTTATTGTAATTAGGCTGTTCCTTTCCTTCAACACTAACACTAACAGGTTCATACCTAAAAATTTAACTTAAGAGATACGCTAGTGCGTAAAGACCTAACCCTCTGACTAAAACTATAACAAATTTCAACATGATCGGAAGGATCAAAGGTCAATTATTAATTTAATTCAAAACAACAAAATTAGCAGTAATAAAATTTATTATTAAAACTATTTCCGCAACAGGTTATCAACTTAGAATTAATATTCAAGTGCAAAAAAAAAAATCAAGGTTAACTTCATAAAGAGACGGCTACATATTTATAGCTAAACGCAGACCCTAGCCACTTATGTAAAAGTTACGAAAAATTATATGAATCCCAACATTACGACTACTTAATCCTAATATGTTCTGTAGAATATTGGCGTCAGAGAGTCACTGAGCACTTGCTTATATTGTGCTTGTAACGCGGGGGAGTTGTGGATGGATTGCATGACGTGAGGTGATGTCATTCACAGCAAATGAGAGCTTAGATTACATCATCAGCGCTGCGCACAACGTTGTGAGGTACTAGACGAAGATGGGGGGGGGGGGCACACTTAGCATCAGCTCCAATAACCTCCACAAGGCCACGCTTGCGCATCAACCACTACATGGGTTTAGTCCTGTGGAAACAACTGCGTGTTCCCGAGAGGCCTCAGATATTGTTTATCTTAGTGGCGGTCACAGTCGTCGGCTGGCGTGTTTTCTTGCTTGTAGTAGCGCCGGTTTAGCAGTTTAAACGGGTAAGTGCACTATGTACACTTGGTGGCGGAGGGTTTGACGGTTAAAGTTTGTAGCACGGTACAATGTCTTCAGAATTTGTTTATTTTAATTATGTCACTGCTAGATGGGCGCCTTAAACTTTGATTTTTAGCTTTGTTATTGCAATACTAATTGATCCCCTTTAATATAATCTTTTATCTTTAGGTTTTTTTGTCAGTATTCACAAAATTATAATTTTCTACCATATCAATAATTTTTTTGTTTTTTTATTAGCCATTTCAAACCCCAATTTTTTAAATTCCAAATTTTTCAGCTTTTTGGTTATTGTGAGGTGTTCCTTTTACAAACTTGCAGATTACATTTTTTGCCATGCCAAAGATTTTGTTAATACTTTTGGAGAGATTTTAATCTATTCTACCCCTATCCTCTAATCCCTCTACATTCCTGGCAAATTTCAATCTTTTGCCTCACCTAAAAAGCTATTCTTCTAATCTCCGCTTATCCCTACCCACCCAACCCCCGAATTTCCAGAGCTCAATTTGAAATCTCTTAGGTTTTGATGTTATAGTTATTTGGGGAAGTCTCCTCTACCTTCCAGACGATCCACTTTCAGGTTTATATTATTTAGTGTTCTGATTTAAAATGTTTGAACAGTTTATTCTAAAAAGGGCTTATCCGCTAAGGGATTTTGTAAGAGAAATGTTAGTTTGGAAAGTCGTCAGACTGGAATGGCACCTTGTGTCGAGAGATGTCTAATGAATATGCAGAATAAAGTCGGCCATACATGGAGTATTTGTTTTTTATTAATGATCTCCTTTGTGTGGACCTGTAATACATAACATTTGAATTTCATTTATATGGAACCCTTAAAACGTTATTCTTATATTGAACACTCATTTTTGAAGTAGTATGAAGAATTTCATTTAAATTAGATCAAAATGTTGTGTTTGGCATTTATTTATGAAAAAACACAAACTAAACTAGGAACTTACTCAATATACCACAATCATTGATTTTATTAATCTAGTTTATCTCTAAACCTCAGAATTAAATTTTGCCAACATATCTACTTGTTTTGTTTCAGTACACGCTAACAGTTCGAGCATTTGACGGGAAGTACAACGAACCGCTAAAGTGGAAATCAAGATCGCCAATGTCAATGACAACCCTTGTTTTTTTGAAGTTTAACAAAAAATATAACAATTCAAGAAGAAATGATTGTGAAGGATGCTTGCTTTAAAGTAAGACTTACTTAAAATTTAGATTTATGTGAAGAAATGGTAATTTAATGTTTTCACCTAAAGTCAAAGGGAAATGATTTTAACTTGGTTAATACATGGTTTAAAGTGCTGATAATTTTGGATAAAACTACTTTCAACTTGATATATTTAGGAGTAAAAGTAAATAGAGGAGCCTTTTATTTGACTCAGATGAGATTAGTTGTAGAATTAAGAAATACCTGCTCAACTTGTGAAAGTTGTGCACAGCTGAAATTGTTTTAACCATACTGATTTGTGATGCCTTCTGAGTTTAGTCATACTGGATAAACACCCATCTCCCCCTTTTGTTGAGTATTGTTTTGTTGGAAATAACAATATTTCTAAAAAAGGTAAATGAGTGTTGGTTTTGTTCCAGTTGGAAGGTATGACCCAACATTCGGGACCGGAGTGCTCCCACATATTCATTTGACTTTGTGAAGGGAAAGACCAAAGACATGCTCATACGTGACAAGGCGCCAGATTATCAAGGAACAGGATTGTCATCAATTAATTTGAAAAAGGCAGTTAACAATTTTAATATTTAAATCACCCCCAGGTTGGAATTTTGTCTTAAACAATCAAATTTGGGTTTTAAAAAAAATATTAAACTTTGCTTTTCCTCTAAAATTTCGCAAAATTCCAATTTTTTGTTCTTTTTTCCCCCTTCGGGTAAATGAAAATTAAATTATTATGTCATATAAAAAACACAAATAAAATTCTTTTAAACAAGAAAATTTTAAAAAAAATTTTATTTTCTTCAGTTTTGGATATTTCAACTTCATTATAGTTTCCTTCAGATTAAAAAATTTTACTACGCACCCTTAAGGGAATCAAAATAAAAATTTTCATCATTAAAAATTATGAAATTATTTTTAAGGGTTTTATAACTTTGATTTTTAATACACCATTTTTGGGGGAATTTTTTTGGTTCCTGGTTTTTTTTTTTTCTCTCAATCTGTTTTTTTGTTGTCAAAATTCAATTTAAAATTTTACCCCTTGTGTCGTTTAAATTGGGCTATTTCACTCCTGAAATTTTAAAAAGATTCACAAATTTTAGCCCCCCATCGGCCCCCCCCAAAGGCTCCCGTGTGGCAATCTGATCGCTGCCAAGACAAGATGGTGGGCCCCTTGTCCCCTCCACTGCAAATCATCCCCAACCTTGGGGAAAATATTAAGACATTTCCATATAGACATGGCCAGCCATTTTTTTGGGGGGAAAAAACCCCTGAAAATAACTACTCTAAAGCAAAGGGGCACGAACGAAAAAAATGGACCCCCTTTAAGTTTAGAATTTTTGACTCTGCAGACCAAAAACAAATAACTTTGCCTCGAAAAGGGGGGGTTTTTTGTTATTATGTTCCCCCTTTTTTTCATACAAAAAAAAATTTAAAATAATGTTGGGGAGGGTTTTTTGAAAATTTTTTTTAAAAAATTATTTTTAAAAGGGGTTAAAATTTTAAATGCAGAAAAATTTTAAAACAATATAAAAAGATTTTTTAAAAAAACCAAAAACATTGAGATGTTGAGCAATATAAATTATTAATTTTAAAAGAACATATAGGCCTACTTGATTTTTTTTTTTTTTTACTGTTCTTGGGTGCATTTAAAATAAAAACTGACAGTGTAAGAATGAGTCAAAAAAAGACTTTAAAAATTTGTTTTTGTAAAAATCTCAAACTAATCCCCAAATATAAACTGAGTGGGTAACTAGACACAAACTAACCCAAAAATCGCGCAAACAATTTGGTTCACAAAAAAATTTTTTTGTGGCCGTTCAAAAAGGGTGGGGGCATCTTAAAAAAACTAGTGCGCCAATCCCCAACCCAAAATTTTGTCAAATTAAATTTTTTATTAAGGGTTAAAAAAATTCCTCACGTTTAATTAAAATAATAAGAGAACAATTTAAACTTGATTTTTGCTTAAAATCGTAAGTGAACGGATATTCAAAGAACTACAACTTTGAGAATTAATTTTCATTGTAATATTGCTATAGGTTTTTCCTCTCACTTTTAAAACAAATTGGAAAAGTATTGCATGACCTTTATGATTTAGTAATCTTGCACAAATCAAATTGACTGTTGGTGTCTTTTTATTAATAAACGAAACAGAATTTAGAAAATTTAGGTTAAAAAATTTTAAGGTTTTTATTTTGGGTTTAAATTGGAGGGGGCCCTTTCCCCTTTGGGAAACTGGAATAAAGTTTAGATAAGACCTAAAAAAAGTCAACCCTTAGTTCAACAAAAAACATCAGTTTCCTTGACTGAGAAGCGCCCCTGACAGTGAAACTTGTCCTTAAAAATTGTTTGTGTTTTTATGTTTTTCTAAAAAATTTTTCTCCAGTACACCAAGGTAAGTGTGCTGGCTACCCCCCTAATTCAAACCTGATTTTGCATAGTGTTTTTTAAATAAGTTATATTTTGAAAGCAAGGGGCAAAAATTTTAAATTCAATTTAACACAAAAGGTTAAAGTCAGCTTCTTTCCTTTATTTAAATGTAAATTTTTTTTAATATATTTAAAAAAACAGAATCATGAATTTCAATTTTATAAACATTATCTGTCAACTGTTTTTTTGCCCCGGGGGCCTTTTGTAAAGCCTCCTCTTCCCCTTCCCCAATCACCCAACTTCCTTTTTTAACCTCCCTTCATTTTTCTTTTTTCTTAATCGTCCATTTTTGAAGTTTCTGCCCCCGATGACTCCTCAGTTGTCAGTAATTTGAATGCACTTCTGGTGAACATTCCCAATAAATAAGGACACCAAAAAAGGTTTTAAGTTTTACACACATTCTTTTATCACTTGCCCTTTTTTCTTAACCCCCTATTTTTTGGCTTTCAGTTTTTTAATAAACCCCCCGATTCTTTGGGGTTTCTTTTTTTCCATCCCCATTCAAAAAGCTCATACCCTCTCTTTGCTTCCCACTTTCATGTACCCCCCGCAACCCCACTTTCTCTGGATAACTTTTCCTAATATTTTTCTCTCGGCGTAAAATTCCCCCAAAACTTAATTCCCCAGGTTTCCCTTTCTATTTTCTAACATTCATTGTCCATGTTTCTACAGATGTCACATGGATACAAGTATCCCCGTTAACATTCCTTCCTTTTGGGGGGATTCTTTCTTAAAGAGGTCTCTTACAACCAAGAACAACACCCCCTTCACTCTTCTCATTAGATCCTCTTATTTCCCACCCCAAACCTCAATCAAAAATCCAATATTTTTTTAAATTTTGGGGACTATTTTCGCTCTATCCTCCACCTTTGTTTACTAACCTTCCCATTACTTTTCATCACCTCACTTACACTACCAGCAAATTTCTTTCCACTTTTTCATTTCCCTCATTTGTCTTTCGTTTTGTAATTTTTTCCAAATTTCCCCTTTTTTCCCTTCTCCTCCCACCCCTCAAGTACAGCAAACATATGGTTTTTATTTTCCCCACTTTTTAATGATCATTCCCCTTACATTTAAGGAAGGGGGCCCCTTCTTCACTCCTTTTTTTTTGAAGCCCCCCCCCTACCTCTTTCGTCTTGCAAACCCGTTGATCTGTGGTTTTTTGTAGTTGAAGAACTTAGGCATGGTCCATTTGATCGCGAGGACGGAAAGGTTTTTTTCGCCTTGAAATCACGGAATGGGTTCCCCCCTTTATGGAAAAAGTACACTCCAATCGTCATAAGCGAGAATGAAAACCCCAAATTAAACCGGACAACAATATCTTTTCTACAAATACAAGGTAACCCCAACAGATCAACGCATTATTCCGGGGGTTCACTTAACCCCTTTTAAACCCACGGGAAAAAATTTCTTAAATTTGCGTATTCCCTAAATTAAAAATTTTGGAAAACTTTTGTCTAAAGAAAATTTAACTAGGGAACAGTAAAATACCTCAGATAAACTAAAGATTAGGCCCCATTCTAACGTACACAAAGCTTACCTTGACTGATTTCTATGGTTTTGGCCAATGTTAAGGGGTTGTGTGGCCGGGGGGAAAAAGGGGGGGGAGTTAAACTTTATTTTTTTTAAATTTACATTTTAAAAAAAAAATTTTAAAAACAAAACCTTTTAAATTTACATTCTTAGATTAATTTAAAAAAGCTAAATTGGAATTTATGAAAGCAAAAACCAAAAACTCTATTTCAAATAAAAACCCCCCAAAAATTTTGGGGAATTTTAAAAATTTTAAAAAGTCTGGAAAATAAAAAATTTTTGATGTGGTGTACAATACGCCTAGCGCTCAAAAAGTTTTGCCATTAAAGAAAACCCTTCGTTGTTGATTTCCTTTCCTTACCAGGGGGAAGCACCGAACGGAGGGGCAGAGTTTCGTTGAGGGGTCCCCATATGGGTTTGCCCCACAAAAAATTGTGTGGGAAAAAAGGGAACCCCCCCCCAATTGACTGAACCCCAACACCGGGGGGATCACCCCGCTGCCCCTATTCCCGGGGGAACTTCGCTTCGGTTTATGTGATACAATCAGACCCCACTGGGGTCTTACGAACAAAAAATATAGCACATGTGAGTTAGACCAAGCGATCATGATGGGATTTTTAGTAAATAAATTCATTTTATAAATCCATGCTAGAAAACAAAACCCTTTTAAAAAAAATATTTTAATAATTTAATTTTATGAAATGTAAAATTTACAAAAAAAAAACTAAAAAGTGTAAATTTATGAAAACCCACAAAGGGGAAAAAGGAAAAAACTGAAAAAACCAATGCCAAAGGGGACATTTTTCCTTTTTTGCCTTCGTTTGGGAAAAGTACACACCATTAAATACAAAAAAGATAACTAAAGTTGGGGTTGTTTTCTTTATCAAACCCAAAGGAAAAAAACTTTAACAAATAAAAAAATCCTTTTGTAATTTTTTTATTTTAAAATTCTAGAAAAAAAACTTCCCCAAATTAAGGAGTAAAAAAAAATTTAGCAAAACTTTGGCCCGGGTTATCTTAAATAAATAAAAAAACTTGAATATAGGGGTGTCGAAGTCCCCTTTTTGGTTCGAATCGAAGCGAGTCGAATTGTAAATATTCCGAAGCCAATCGAAGTTCGAATATTTTTTATTTTATTTTTTAGTAAAATATTAAATATTGTTATTAAATTAGGTTTTTTAGCATCAAACTAATTTATGGTATTTATTGTTTCTGCACAATATTTGTAGTTATTGCCAATTATAATGTTAATCTTTCCCCTTTGCAAAAAAAAAACAAAAAAAAAAACCTTTTTTTTTTTTTTCTGCAGGTAGGTAAAAAAAAAAATTTTTTTGAGTCTGGTTTTTTATTTTATTGAAGTCTTATTTTTTTTTAAAGTATGAAGGAAGGAAGTGTTGCATGTTCAGGGAAAAACCTCCGGGGCTAAACAACATTTCCTTGATGAGAATGTCTTCACTATGACTTGGTACGGAAATACCAAGTATTTAAGGAACCTTAGCGACTTTGGGAATTTACTCCCCCCTTTTTGTTCCACCAAGGAAAGGGGGTTTGGGATTTTTCCCCCAGGTCAGATAAAACTTTTAACTTTCAAAAATTTACTTTTTTCCCCTTTTGGTAGGAATCAAAGGGAATGACCCACCCCGTTTTTGAATTTGAGGTTGGGGCTCATCTTTAATCCTTTTTCAAAATCACGGATTTCTTTTTTTAAAAGCAGTTGAAAAAATTTTCAAACCCCCCAATTTATTGATAACAAAAACCTTGAATCTGGGCCCCTTAAAACATAAAAAGCGAAATTTTCCTCTTCATGAAGGGAAATCTAGATTAAGGTTTTAAAAGGTTTCGAAATGTATCTTCTTTCCCTTTGTAGGGGGGTTTTTTAAAGGGAAAGACTGGGAAAAGGGTTTTTCCTCAAGGGTTGATTAACCCCAAAATTTTTTCCCCTTTGGGCTTGACAATGGCTCAAATTCAACACACCCTTTGTTTGACCCAATTGCTTTTTGTCAGCGGTTCAATATTTTTTTAAACCCCGGTATTCGAGCGAGGGGCCCCCTTCATTTCAACAAGCCGCTAAACGCAATACTCACACCCCAGGATCTCCCATACTAAAAAAGCCCAGCTGGGGTACCTGCTTCTTCTTGAGCTATGAAGGGTTCCGTGTTGAGAGCTACCCTTAACCCCCCAAAATTTTTTTTTGTTCTAAAACAGCTTCTTGCACCGGAAACCAGATTTGGAATCGCAACAGTAAGTAAAAATGTGCAAAGCAAGGGGGGGGCTTTGCCCAAATATTTTTGGCAGCAGAGGGAAAATTGGGGCTTTTTCGGTAAGCAGAAATTGGGGTTTGTCAGTCCCCCATAAAATCCCATTAAAAAACCCTTCTCAAGTCTAGATTTTTTTTGGTTTAGAATGATTTCATTTTTAAATGATTCCGGGGAATGTCTTGATATATTGGTCATTGGGGAAACAAGTTAACTGACATAGCTTCTGGGACGGTTCCCCCCCATCAATGTGGGGGTTAGTGCCTGTAAAAAGGGAGATTTGAAGAAACTCTGTTTTGAGAATTAGTCTTTTGGTAGGCACGAAAATAACCCCCAAAACGTAGTTCTACGGGGGTCTTGATTTTGGGAGCAAAATTTTAACCAAAATTAAAAAGCCCCCTCCCCAAAAAGTGATGGAAAGCCCTTTTTCAAGCATATTTTTAATCTTTTATGGTGGTTTAGCATTTGGGTGGGGCCTCTTTTCTCTACTAACTAGCGGATTTTGTTGTACTGTCCCATTTTTCGGAGCAGGTGCGGGCAGATCTTTTTGTTTTCATCTAGAAATTTTTGTTTTTTCCCGGGGGGGTTTAAATGTTTTGGGTTTTGGCCCCCAAAAAAAAAAAATTAAAAATTTTGGGGGAAAAAGGAATTTTTTAAAAATTTTAAAATTGGGTAAGTAAATGGAAATTGCGGAATTTTTTTAAATGTGGGCTATTACATTCCAAAAATCTTCCATTTCCCTTAAAGCATGGATAAAATTGGCCTAACTTTTTTTTAGAACCCCTATGCTTCAGGCACTTGGTTTATAATTTTTTACTAATTGCCTAAAGTGTTAGAGATGAGTAAAGTTGTTTAGATTATAGCGTACTGTAGGGGTACGGCGGGGAAAAACCTTTTTTTAAAAAACCACCCCCAGTACACCAAACCGGGGGTTCAACCCCCCATTTTAGAGTCACCATTTTAGTCAGTAATGTGAAACTTAAATAAAAAAATCAAAACCCCCTATGTACCCAATCGATTGGCTTATAAAAGGCCTAGCCCGGGCGGACATTTTCTTTCACAAAAAAGATATCTTTTAATTTTTTTGTTGTTCGTGGATTCCCGTAACCCCTCAGAAAATTTGAGAGGGTCCACACCCTTTTTTTTTAAATTTTTGTGCCCCCCCCACGAAAAAATTTCCCATGGCTAAGCGGATTTTTGGGAAAAAAGCCTCCACAATGGACAATAACATAAATAGGCCTCAAAGGGGGGCCCCAAAATTTACAGGAACTTATTAAAAATAAAAATATTAGGAAAATAAACCCCTTACAAAATTTTGACATAAAAATTTATAGGCCTAATACAAAACTTAGGCGGTCTAAAATTTTTAACAAAAACAGTAATACAAAAACGGCCAACTAACCCCATGGATCTTGAAGTTCTTTCGGGATGTTACATTCACCCCCTTTTTATCAATAAAATTTTCTAAAAAAATTCCAAAGACTTCTTTGCCCCTTTTGTATTTGCCAATCACATGGTTTCACCCTGCATACTGTTTTAAATTAATTTTTTACACACGGGTCGACCAATCAAATAACGCTCAAAAAAACTGATCTACTTTTTGAAAATAATTTCCTTTTATTTTTAAAGAAAAAATTTTAAATTTTAAGTTTTTTAAGCAATTTTATCTAATGATGACGTTAAAAATTTAGTATAATTTTAGGCAGTGGTTCTTGCTCCGCAGCCCGGTATCGCTATCTTGGTTTTCCATTATCGAGCCGCCACGCCCAATATCGCCCCAATCTGCCGATTCCAAACCCACAGACAGGAGTTTTGGTCTGTAGTAATTAAACAACTAAACTGCTTGCGCATATGAATTCAAAATTATTACAAAAATTTTTAATAACTAAGAAATATTTTAAAAAATTAAAAAAGGCCGAAAATTTTTTAAAATATTACTTTTATTATTTATTTTACTACATTTTCAGGGGGTTAAGAAGTTTACAATACGGTATGATAAAATGAATGGCCGTCTTGAAAATCAAACTTAAGGAATTTTATCATTTGCCCAAAAAAAAAAATTTTTTAATTTTAAGGTCCGATTTTGGGGGTTTTCTCTTTTTTAAACCCAACTGTAAAAAAAACATTATCAACTTCGGGGCCCCGAACTTCGAAGGCAGCCGAACCCAAACTAGGTTCGAAAATACGAATCCCCGAGATTCGTTCGGCTTCGAATTTTTGAAGCTTGACACCCCTACTTGAATAAAATTTTTTTAATTTTAAAAGGGAAAAATGGGAATAGAAAAAAAGGGAATATATTAAATTTTTAAAGGTATTCCTTTTGGTGGGGGTTTTTTGGATTTTTTTTTTTTTTTAAAAAAATTTTAAATATTGATGTTTTTTTTGTGTAATGTATTCCCCCTTCTTTTTTGTTTGATAAGGGAAAAGCCAAAAATTACTCTTTGGTAAAAATTGCTTTGATTTTTTTTCTTTGAAGATAAAAGAAAAAAAAGTCACTTTTTGCGATGGATTTTTCTCGCATTTTTCCCTTCCCCTTGGGGGCTTTCTTCAAAAAATTTTTTAATTTTCCCTTTTTTTTTTTTTTTATATTTCCTTATTATAAAATTATTAAACCCCTTGCCACCTCTTTTTAAAACATTTTCTACTTTGATCAATTGTTTTTTAATTTGGGTATAAAAAAAATCTGCGCATTTCCCGCCTTTGTTTGTAACAAAAACCTCTCCCCTCCACAATCCCCCGTTTTTCTCCCTACCCCTTATTGCTCCCCCTTGGTTTTCCCTGGCTTCGCCCTAAAATTCCATACCCGCATCTTCCCTCTTCCTTCCCTTAAGGGTTTACCATTGTCATTCTTCTTTTATCTTCCTTCCTTGCTCCCCTTAACTTTTCTCATTTTATCCATCTTTTTTTCTTCCAAAAAAATTTATTTAGATATTTAAAATTTTTTTTCCATTCTCATTATTTTCCCCCTTTTGCACAGTGTCCATATTTTGGGGAATAGACGTTTTATAATTTCGGAATCCCTGCTTCAAATTATAACTTCTACCTTTAAAAAAAAAATTCTGTTGTATTTAAATAAATAAAAATTAAAAAATATTAAAAAAACACATGATTTTTAACCAAATAATTACAAAAATGCATTCATCACCTTTTAAATAAAAATTTTTTTGAATCGTTCTCTATTTCACATTTGCCATTGAGGGTTTCCCTTTAATTCACCCACTGTTCATTAGTTTTTTTTTTTTTTCCATTCGGGTCACACTCTTTAAGGTATTATAGCTAATTGAAAAAGTAATTTTTTTTTAAAAAAATCTTAATTTTCTTTTCCCCTTCTCATTGTTATTTTAAATTATGTTCATAATTTTTTTGTCAGTTTCCAAAAAAACCTTATTTTTTTATTAACCAAAAATTAAAAATTTTAAAAAAAATTTTTTTTATTTTAAATTTTTAGTTTACTTTGGTGCCCCTTTGGGGTTTGGGGTAAAGGTTCAAACCGGACCCCTGTTTTGGGGGTTTAAACCCAAAACCCAAAGGGGGGGATTTTTTTCTTTTTTTTTTTATTTAGCTTTGAACACCATACACAATTCTTCGCGGGGAAGTGAGGCTGCCAATCACATTTTTTTTGGTATCTAAAAAACCCCGGAAATTGGAAAAATTTTCCTTTCCTCAAAAAATTTTTTTGTTCTTTTGTTTTGCTCTAGAAATTCTCATGTGCTGATATAACAGTTGGTTAGAAAGAAATGTTAAAGGGAAACGTGCATGTGAAAAATTTGTTTTTGGGCCAAATTTTTCTCAAGGGGAAAAAATGTAAAAAAAAACCCCCCGGAAAACCCTTCCCTCCAAAAAAAAACGAAATAACCGGCTTGGCACCAACACAACGTTTTCTTAGACGTTTTCGGAGGTCGGACTTGTCTATTTTTTCCCCCAAAACCCGCTGCATTTTTAATTGTTTTTAAAAAACTACCAAAATTTGAAAACTATTTATTTATTTAAAAACATTCCCCTTTTTTTTCGACCCAGTTGGTGAGGCAATAAGGGGGGCTGGTTGTTTTACACACCATGTGAATCTTAAGTTAGGCTACTTCATAAGTAAAATGGTGTTTTTCAAATCTTTTTTTAAAGAAAACGCTCTGGGATAACATTCAAAATGACTTTGTGACCCAGTTGGGTTTTTGCCCAGGTATCCCTATGATTATCAAAATTTTTAGAAAGGGGGAAAAAATTTTAATTTTGGACGCAGGAAGGGTTCTAACTAGAATAAAACAGTTTAAAGCGAAATTTAAATTATTAGGGAAATGGGGGGGGGAAATGCTTAAACTTTAAAAAAAAACCCCCTAATTTTAAAAACCCCCCTTTCCCCTTTTTCTAGAAGGCTAAAAATTAGCATGTTGTCTGGGAAGGACTTCAAAAAATACGAAAATTTTTTTTAAAAGGGAAACAAATTTAAAAGGGGATATTAAAAAAATCGAGGGGAATAAGAAATTGAAAATTTGGGACGCAGTTAGGGTACCACTCCTTATAATAAAGAAGTCCAATTTTTTAAATTTTAAGTTGGGTTTGCAAAAAAGGGTGTAAAACTTTAAAAAAATTTTTCCACAATCACTAAATTTAAACTTTTCCAAAATAGAAGGCTGAAATTTGCATGTTGTCAACAAAATATATTAGAAAAACTACATAATTTTCCCCAAAGGAAAATGGGAATTGGGGGCACCAGGAGGGGTATTTATATCAAAAATGTTTTTGGAAGTATAAAAAGAATTCGGTATTTTAAAAAGGGGGTTACCATTTAGATAAAAAAACCTTTTAACCCCTTTTTAAATTTGGGGGTTAAAAAGGGAACACCCATA
>JBCFYV010003518.1:0-28377 GCA_039000515.1 Timema cristinae | reverse complement strand
GGAAGCATTTTAAAATGTTGTGGTTTTGACCGCCAAAATTGGTCACTGTAAATGATCAGTTTAGATGTTGTAAATTATTCTTTATGAATTTTAAAGAGACAGGACCCCAATATTTGGGCCCTTAGAAGCAGTTGACTAATCCCAAACATACATGCAAGAGTTGTCTGTTGAAAGATTATGCATTCCAAAACCCTTATGTCCACAATTGTCTCTTGTAAAAACATACACCAGTCGACAACATGATTTTTGGTATGTTTTCATTGGGTCTAACAAAATCACAGTTAAGTCGTTTTCTAGGATTCGCCCTCTTTCTGCATCTAATTTCATTCCTTTTTTAGTAGACTTTTCTTTGCGTAGGTGCAGTTCCCTTTTCCACTTTAATATTTAGCCTGTTGTATTGGTGGAGCAGACCTTATTTTTATGTTGAAAGCATCATTTTCCCTGCAAGTATTTTGAAAGTGGAATGGCAGTCAAAATTTCTAATTAAATGTTTGATGGAAAATAAAAAGTGATACTGGTACCTCACTGTGCTGCTCTTTATACAATTTATACATGATTATAATGTTCAAAATTGGGGTGAAAGATATTCCTGATTGGAATTTTTCTTTCTTAAATAATGTGAAACATGTGGAAAATTTAGAAATAAACTGTTTGCCTTTTGATATTTTTCTCATCAGATGTTTTATTTGGAGGGTTGTTTTTTAATCCTCGCTTGTTAAGAAGGGGGATTGGTACACTCGCAGGAGCCTTTGTGAGTCGACCGTTACTGCAAGTACATCTTTAAATAATGTTTACAAACTTTACTTCTACGCCGTTTTCATTAGAATAAACTTGTGTATTCTGTCTTTTCCTTTACATCATGCTGTGTGTACACTCTTTGCTTAGGTTTTGACTTGATTATACTATTCAAATAAGCTGTCTGCCAACTATAAAATAATCAAATAACTTTTGCCTCTGCTCTAGGGAAATTTGTGTGTGACATTTTAAGATGCAGGCAGCCAAACCTTTTAATTTTTTCTCAGCAAACAGTAATACCCTTTCGGGTAACATAGGCTTGCCAGATTTCTTTTTTTTTCCCCCTGAACATTGCGTTTCCAAGCGTTCTCATTTCGATATCTCTTTTCTACTCTTAATTGGGAAATTGTTTTGGGTCTTCATTTTTAATTGCAGTCACAGTAGAGGTTTATGGCTCGACCTGATTTTTGCTTGTAGAGAAAATGTCAAACTCAGTTTGCCTTTGACCGGTACTTTTCACTAAATTTGGTTGGTCATCGTCTCAAAAGATGTGTCTGACGTTCATCTGATGGTGAATAAGATGATTTAAAGATAGGATACGAAGCTTTTCAGGTTCAGACAACTCCCCTAGGGAACCGTCTTCTGTAAAATGTCAGGCAATGAATTCTATAATTTACATTAATTGAATATTAAATTAACAGCTTATTTTTAAAAATGTAATGTGACAAGGTTATATAAAATCTTTTGAGAATAGTAATACAAAAACCCAAATTTGGTTGGCACCAATGCTTTTCGTAAGTTTTAACACACATGGTTATAGTATAGTAGAATATTTGTTTAAAAAAGGTTTAAAAATATGGTAAAAAAAAAATGTTTACTTATTTTTTAAAATTTTTTTATTTAAGATTATGAAAAAAGGATTTTTTTTTTTTTAACTAAATTTGCTTTTGAAACTTTTAAAAAAAACAAACTAAAAAACTTTTTATTGATAAAATAAAATAATAAAAAAAAAATGAATAAATAAAAAAAATTTCTGGGGGTTTTTTTGGGACGATAAAAAATATAAATTTACAACTAGCTTTTAAAAAAACTGTGCACAAAAAAACGATCCTCCAAAATCTAGGGGTTTTGTAAATTAGTAAAAACTAATTTTTCTGAGGGGTTTGTTTGTTGCGGGAAAAACTTGATATGAAAACTTGTAGCTGCCCAGTTTTTCCCAACTTTTGTAGGGTTTAAAAAACAGGGCCGCATTTCCCCTTCAAATTTTTTTCTAGGGGGGACATTAGGGGTAAAGTTTTTTTTGCCCTTTGGGAAAAACCCCCCTTTTTCCCCCCCGAAAGGGTTTTCCCTGATGACGGGGCCCCAATTTAAATGGTTTTTGACAAACAGGAATGGGATCAGGGCCCTTTGAATGAGGGTCGAAAACCCTTCCGGGAAGGGTTTTTCCCCTGATGCCCCCTTCTATTTTGGTAAGGGGTTTTTCCCCTGTTGACGGGGACCCCAAAACCCTACGGGTTTTTGGAAACCCCCCTCCCCCTTAAACTTAAAAACCTCTCCACCTAAAAAAACATCATGTATTAACTTAAAATTCAACACTGTTCAACTTAAAAACAATTGATAAAATAAATAATCATATATATATCTTAAAATTTCGTAATATTTAAAAATTTTTTTAAAAATTTAAAAATTTCCCAAAAAAAAATCCCATGTATAATCTAATTTAAACTTTGAATTATTTTTTTTAAAATTTTAAGTAGTGTTTGGACACCCCCGTAACGAGGGCTGTTTGGTGGATATGGTCCGTAAACCCACCCCTCCTTTTCTGATTGGCTTTTGGGACTTTTTCCTCCCCCCCACTCTCCCCTTTTTGTGGTAACGGGTTTTTTCTTGATGACTGGCACTCGTTTGGTGGTTCGACAAGACAGGAATAGTCAGGGGACCTTAAAAACCAGTGAGATAGTACTTTAAAGGTTATTGCCCTTGGAAAACCCTCCCCTTTTCCCCCCAGCGGGGGGTTTTTTCCCTGATGCTGCGCAGTTTGATGGCTTGACAGAAAGGAATAGATCATGACCTTGAAATGTTGTCGCAACCCTTCCGGCAATGGGTTTTTTCCCTGATGACCCCCTTCTATTTTGGTTTTAAGGGGTTTTCCCTGTTTGGGCTGACGCCGGGGTTTAGGGTTCGACAAGACGGGTTGAAAAACAAGAATGCAGGGCATTGAAAAAAGCTCTTTTCTACACAATCAGGGGTTTCTCTTCCAGAGGGGGAAAGGGTCCAGATATTTAATTTTTAGGGGCCACTATCCTCCAAAAGTTCTACTAAATTTACTCTTTGGAAACCTTACCGTCGAAACTTTGTGAGGTTTGCATTAGGTTAGCAAATGGACAAGTTAAGACTCTTTGTCAGGGAAAGACAGGTTTTGCGTGACTAAAACCAAATATTACAAAACATTTTTTTTATATTTTAAAAGGTTTTACAGAAATTCATTAAAGGTTTAAAAAATATACAAAAAATATTTATTTTACATTTTTTGGAAGGGCCTTATATATTCTTTTCCCATGCGTTTTTCTACGGGTGTTTTTAGATATGTTAGTAAAATTGTCTTTAGTTCAAAATCCAACATTAATAGTCTAAACCGACAAACCTTGGAGGGGTTATAGTAAAAAGTAGGATAAGATGCGGGGTTTTTTGAGTTTTTTAACCAACGTAGGCTGTTAAAAATCAAGGGACATCCCCCGTTTTTATTAATGTTTCATAAACCCACGATGGGGGTGCCAAATCAAATCTTTGGGCTTATATGGGGTGGGGGGCGGCCAAATACCCTATCGGTCGAGGGACGTTTTTTTCGTTTGGGGTTTTCCCTTATCTCAAAGAGGGGCACAGTTAGGTGCTAGATAAATGCCCGTTTGTGTCCGGGTCTTGTTTCTCGTTTTGATGACGACCATACGGTCATGCCATAGGTATTAGGGGAGTTTCTTTGATTAGAAAGGGAAAAAATTTTCTGGGGGGCTGCGTGTTGTTGAAAAACTTTGATAGGGACCAAAATGTAGCTCCCCATTTTTTGGCCACTTTTGTACGGTTAAAAACCCCCACAATTCCCCCCAAAATTTTTTTCCCTAGCTGGGCCCTTAGGGCATGAAGTTGTTTTTTAAAAATCTTCCCAACGATGACTCTTTTGGCGTCGATACGCCCATTTGGGAAAAAAGTGTTAAAAACAACGGGGGATGGGGGGGGGTTGCCCACCGGCTTTGTTTACGGCACAAAAAATTTTTGGGCTTTCCATGAGGGTTTGATTTTTTCTACGACTGTCGTGATTATGGCCTCCCACCCCGTTGGGGGGGGCCCCTTTTTTAGGTTTTTTTTGGGCCCTTTTAAAATAGGTTTAAAACGAAAACCTTTAGGGGGGGTGCAGGATTTTTAAAAGTCAGTGTTTTTAATTTTCTCACCCCTTAGCGTCGTTGACTGTATGATTGGGGTGGGCAAAAAATGGGTTTTGGGGGAAAGTTTTCTTTGGGAAATTGTTCGGGGGGAAATGGGAAAAGTTACATGAGACAGTAATGCCGCAAAATGCCCGGGGGCGTTGCTTTGAAGTTGAAAAAAGGCGTGTTTATGAGATGTGGGGATAAGTGTTTTTACTTTTTACTTTGATAGATGTGCCCTTTTTTGGGGGGTTAAAAAAACCAAAAAACTTCAAAAGTTTCCCCCAGGGCCTTTTGGTCGATAAATATGGGCCCCAATGGTCTCAAATTTTGTGTAGGGGATCGGGTTTTGATGAAGAGAGGGAAAGGTTGAGTTTTTCTTGGGGGTAGTTAAATCAGCATTTTAAAAACTCAAACCGTAAAAAAGGAACCACGGGTTTTTTTTTCAGCCCCCGTTTAGGGTTGGGGCGGTTCCTTCTTAAATAAAAAAATTTGGGAAGCCCCCAAATTATGGAGGCCAAAATAAAAAATTTCTAAACTTTGCCCAATGTATTTTTGGGGGGGCCCAAATTTAAGTTTTTTTCAAAGCGAAAAACCTCTATATACATATCTACGAGGGGGTGTATGGGTATTTGACTATTATTTTTTCTTTTTACCCCTTTTTGACGTAGATGTTTCGCATGCGTTGGGGAAACGGGAATGATGTTTCGATTAGGTGTAATACACATCCCCGGTTACCCCAGGGAAAACCGCTTTTTTTTTTTTGGACGATAAAATTCGGCTTGTTTTTTTATTGGCGAGGGAAAAAAATTCCTTCATATTGTAGGGGGGGTTTAAACCCAATTTTAAAGAAATGTCCCGCAAAAATTAAAAAAACATTCATTTCCCCTTGACTAAAAAATCTTTGCGGGTCGTCGATGAAGTCGGGGAAATTCTACAATGACGTCTATGTTTAAATGAGGGTTTTAAAAAAAAGGGGGAAAGTGGCTTATATTAACTCTCATAATTGGTCACGAAGTTTTTTTTCCTTGCGATGGTGATAATTTTGGGCGGGACCCCCTTAAACCCGATACAGTCGCGGTTTGGGTTTGAGAGCTTTTGGGGGAATTCACTTCGATGTCGGGAGAGCCAGCCGAGTAAAAACCCCAAATCCCGATGTCATGAGAGCGGGACATATTAGGTGTGAGATTGAAAAGCCATGAGTTACCCCTTGGGGAAAGGGCATTCTGTGTGATTTTGCTACCTTCGTTTAAGAAATGGATACCCTTTCCCTTTAAATCAGTGTGGGGTTTAGGACATGACAAAAAATTCCCCTTTTGAAAAAACTGGGTTTGTAGTGGGGTTTTGGGGCCCGGCATTTGGGCCCCCCGTCAACATATAGGGGAAAAAAGGTTGATGCTGAAAGGTTTTGGGAATTTGGGAACGGGTTTTGGGGGACGTCTCCTTTTAAAAGTGGGTGGCGTTTGATCCAAATCCCCGATGATCTTTTGGGTTTAAAACTGTCTGGTGAATACTTTGTCCGTGATTTCCTTGCACACCCGTAGGCATAGGGGAGTGTTTTTTTTTTTTCCCTTTGGGGTGAGGGGGGTACTTGGGGGACTGTACAGGGCCCAAAACTTTTTTAAAAGGTTTGGTTTTTTTGGCACTTCACACTAGAAGACTGTTTCCCAATGATGTAAACCTTAAAGGGGGAGGGAGTTAAAGGGAGGGCCCATGAGACAAAAACCCGTTTTCGGGGAAGGCCCCAAAATTGACTCTATTTTTGGTGCCTTTAAAAAGGTTTATTTCTCTTGGTTAACAACACCGTGTAGTACCCCAAAAAGGGGGGGGAAATTTTTTTAAAATTTTTTTTTTGGGGTGAGACTGTGAGGGGCCCTAAAAAACCCCTTGTGGCTTGGTTAGCCCCCTTTGGGAAAAAGGTTTTTCCGGGGACTGTCTGAAAAACCATAGGTCGTAAGTCAAATGTTTTTTTTTGATTTTACTTTTTTTAAATTGGGGGAAAAGTTCAATTTTACGTTTCTTAAGCTAGTGTTCCCCCGGGAGTGGATTATTTTTTTGGGTTTTTTAAAAACACATCCACCTTGTGAAAAAGCGAATGCAACTGTTGTTGACCGGAGCGATTTTACCCCACTTCGTAAAGTGCCTTTTGGGGGTTTTCGGGTTTTTTTTCATTTTTTTTTTTGGTCCTTTCCTAAGATAAAAAAATGGTCTGTGAAGGGATCTATATAGAACTCCCCTTTGTCCTTTTAACTTTAAATTCGTTGGTCAAAATCACCTGTGAGGGAAGAGAGAGGTTTTTTCGGGGAGCCATTTTTTACACTTTCAAGCCTGGTTTTCATGGGTGGTTTGGGAAAAAAAGATCGAGTTCCCCTTTGGCACACTACAGGAGGGGGGGGTTTTTACAAATGACTTTTCCCAACTGAAAATATTTACCATTCTTTCTTTACCTTTTTACTTGGGGGCAATGAAAAAAGACTAACGTTGGTGCTTCTTTCGACCCCCTTTACGCTTGATTTGGGTTTTCATTAGTTTTGGTCGATTTTTCTGTTTTGCCTTGCTTTTTTCATTTTTTTCCAGCCTCTTGCCCACGCTGTTTAAAGAGCCTCTTTAAAAAGTACGATGTGATTGGCGAGTCGGAGAGGACGACGAAAACCCGTTGAAACGCCTATTTTCCAATGGCCAAAGGCCTTTTCCCTCAGCTCGGTACGACGATTTGAAGTGGTATCTGAAAAAAGATTTAATCCGTGCCCGGTTGAAAAGGTACACCATGGTAGATCGAAGTTTATTCATGTTCCACCCGGGTTGGCTTTTAGATTTTTGGGTTTAAGGACAGTGAATGGTGAGCAGCGTCAAAAAACGAATTTTTCAAAAAACACTTTTCCAAACTGGGGAATGGTATGGCCCCCAAACCAAAGGGATTGCTTTTATTTTTGATTTCCCCCCTTTCAATTTCCCTTTGATTTACGGACATGTTTTGTACTGGTTCTTAGCAACTGTCTTAAATATGCTTTTTAGATATAGTTTTTTTTGGTTGATCCCAAATGATACATAAAAGCGGTATCAAAAATTGTCCCCCACAGTCTGGGATCGACAAATTTTCCTTGTAGATGTAAAGGGCCGGGGGCTTTGCCTAGTAGAATTTTGGGGGTTTTTAGGGCGATTTTATGGTTTTTAATAGTTTAAAATCTTAGGATTGAATTCGAGATTTAGACTTTTTGATTTAGATTGGGGTCAGCAGAAGAAAAGAAAAAAGAAACAACGCCCAAATTTTTTTTTTTTGTTTGAGTATATTGTACTAGAATACAACTCCCCCAAAAACCTTTTTAAAACCCTCTCCATTTTTTTTAGGGCTTTAACCAAATTTTATAGAAGATGCTGTTTTTTTCTGACGGGGTGTGATCCTTGAATATTTGTTTTCCCCACTGCTAGCGTTCCCCCCCAAATTTTACCACACATTTTCTTTGCCCCTCGGGTTTCGGTGGTGAAAAAACCCCGGGTATTGAAATTCGGTGAAAGTGACTTCCCACTGGCCATCGAGTGTAAGATGGTAGGCAGTTGCGTGGTGAAATTCGCGGGGTATTTTTCGGAAATTTTTTCCATGAAAAATTTCGCTCAGCAAAAATGGGCGAAAAAATTGGGCTTTATGGAGGGTGCTAAACGTAACTGGCAGGAATAAAAAGCTTAAACTTGGGGGGAAATAACCTTCCATTGCACGTAACATTCTTTCTGGGGGCCTTTTCCCTTGACCGTAGTATTTTATCAACTTTAAAATTTCTTTGGGAAAACTACGCGTTGCAAATAGCGTTCGAAAAAAAAGTTCCCCCACCCCCTTTTATCAAGATTTGGTAAGCCCGTATACGGAAATGGTTTGTCACAACACGACCTTTCTGACCTTGGTAATTTCTTCGCTTCCCCATTGCTTTGTAGCCCTTTTCAAAAAGCATTTTGGATTTGGGTAATATGAACCCTGTCACCTAATTTCTTTTTTACCCTTTTTAATCGAGTTTTGCGCCCCCTTGCCAAACCCGATTAAACTCTGACTTGAAAAAATATTTGTTTTTGGGAAATTTTCAAGAGGTGTTCATCTTTGGGAATTCCCTTTCCCTATAGAAAAGTGTTATTTTTGGAAAAATACGCCCCCCTTGGCCCCCTTCAGAGTTCTTTGAAAGTTCCATGATGCTTGTATGGAAATTTTTTGTTTGGGGTTTGTAGTATTCGCCTTTTGTTTGAGAAAAATTTCCCGGGTAGAAGTGCCGGGAACTCTCTACTTGTCTGTCTTTAAGTAGAGGTTTTTGGGCCCCCTTTGAAATTTTAAAAATTTTCCCCCAAAAAGGGCTCTCCCGAAGTGGTTGGGTATATATTGGATATCTAATGAGCGCCCAAAAGTTTCGGATTTACAATAAATACTTTCGGAAAAGTTTATTTTTTGAAGCGCCCCTAAAAAAATCTTGCCACCCCGACGGCCCCGGCCTTTTGTCGCTTGCTCTTAAAAAGTCTTTTGGGCTTAAAACCCACAATATCGGGTCACGTAGAGGGGCCCAAACGTGAATATTCATTTCCCCTTTTGGTTTTAGTTGAGGGGATATTCCCCCTTTGGGAAATTTTAAAATGTTCTAGTAAAAAATTTTAGCAAATTTTTTCGGTCTGTTTTCTGGTACGTATTTAAGTACACAGGGGTAGGAAGTACCGAAAAATTCCCGGAGTGGTGGTGGTGGTGTTGGTGGTATTTTCAGATTTGGGGGAGGGTTTTTGGCTAAAAATTTCAGGGTAGCGTTTGTAGCACTTGTTGGTATAAAGTCCCTTTCGACTTGTCGTCAAGTTTTTAAGCGAGAAATTTTTTCCCCTTTTTCCCTTTTCCAAAATTTGGAAAATACTGATTTGTTGCCGATGCTACTTGGGTTTGGGGGTGTTGCTCTTAAAAGGTTTTAATGTTTTTCCCGGGGGCACTAAAAATAAACTTTTTGTGTATTCCATAATTTACTTGTTGAAGTAAGGGAAAACCCCGGACACCATGATTAAAGGGGTTAAAAAATTAAAGGGGAAAAACGCTCTGGGCCCCTTTTCCCCAACGAGTAGAGTTTTCTTATTCAATCGGGACTATCCCCCAAATTTTTAAAATTTGCCCCAACACCCGCTTGGGAGCCCCGTTGCTTTGGGTTTCCCGAGCATTTTTCAAAAGGGACCTGGGCCCTTTTTTTGTGCTGGGAGGGGACACTTGCAAAAAGAGTCAATCAGTTTCTTGTCGGGGTTTTCAGCAAAGGGGGCAAGTTGCTGCGGAAATTAGGGGTACATGCAGTTGCAGAGGGGCCTGCTTCAAACCCCTTTGGGTTTTATGGTTTTTGATCTGTAATGGGGGGTGTGGGTTTTTTTTTTCCGGGGTTAGGTAAAACCCCAGCACCCGACATTTGTTGGGTTTATTTTCTGTACCCCTTCTGGGGTTTCCTTGTTTGAAAACTAACAAAACATACCCCCTGAGGAGGACTTGTAGCCCTTTAGGTAAGCCCCTTGTAAAAAAACGGGGGGTTTTTATTTACAGACTTGTGTGCAATGGGGTTAATCTGAGCTTTAAACCCCGGGATTTTTAAAAAACCCCCATAATGTGTGTTTAAGGAAAGTCCCCTTTGGCCCCCGCCCTTTAGAAAAATATTTTGTGTAAGGGGACATGACGCTAATATTTTTTATTGGTGGCATCCTTTGGTGGGAAAAAAATCACACCAATTTGTTGGGTTCCCCGCATCAGGGCATCCGTATAACAGCTGCGTGAGTCATTTTCAGTGGGCATCCATTTATGTGCTTTTCCCCAAGGGTGGAAGGGGGCCCCAAAGATGGCCAAAAAAGGATTTTTTAAATTGTTGGGTAATATTTTAGACTGATCTTTAAAAGGGTAAATTAACTTTTTTTTTTGTTTGGATAGGTGAGAGGGGGGTTTTAGACGTTTAAAACAAAACATTATCCTTTTTTTAAAAATTCATTCACACAAATGAAAGTTGCTCGCCCCCATGAAAAACTTAAAAATGTTTAAAATTTATTTACACAAATTAAAATTTTTTTAAAATATTTAAAAATATAAAAGGGAAAATTTTTTACACAAAAAAATTTTTTCAAAAAAATTTCGCCCCCCTGAAAAATATAAAAGGAATATTTTTTTTACAAATATTTCACCCCGTGAAAAATATAATTGGGGAAAATTTATTTACAAAAATTTTAGTTTTAGGGGGAAATATTACAGTTGAAGAAATTATTGATATTTAGGTCTAGAGAAATAAAAATCAATTCTTGGCTCGAAGTGGGAATAGTGGCCCCGGGGTTAAATTTAAAAAAAATCCAGTTTTAAAAAGTATTTGAAATTATATACCCCAGTCGGATGGTTTTTAAAAATAAAAAAATGTTCAAGGAAAAAAAAAAAATATGACTAGAATTAAAATATATTCACAAACAACTAATTTTATTTGAAATAGGAAAAAAATTAAGGGAGGTGAAAGGGTTGTATGGGTTTAATATTAAAAATATGAAAGTATTCCAGGTGAAAAAAAAAATTAAAATTTTTAAAAATTTGCGATTTTTTAAAGCAGAAAAAAAAAGAAAACAAATCTCCAAAAATTTTTTAAAAATGGGTTTTTTTCCCGTGTAAACCCGTCTAGAGTGAAAGAAAAAAAGTTTTTTTTCGGTTTAAAATGTCGCCTTTTAGGGTTTTGGTGAGCGCGTTTACAAAGTCATTTATACCCCTAAGGCGGAGAATTTTTTAAAAAATACCAGGGTTTTTTGAAAGGGGGGGTAGATTTTTTAGGTTAAAGGGGGAAATGGGGAAAAGGGGTTTTTAAATTTTGGGGAACGGGTTGAAATCTTTTTCCCGGGGGTTTTTGGGGAAAATTGCTTTTTTTTAAAAAAGTCAAAATTTTTAAAGGGGGTGTTTTTGGGATTGCTTATGGGGGATCCCAAAGAACCTTGCTTCCTTTTTTTAAAGGAAAAATTTCGCCCAAAAACACACCCCTTTTTCCCCCTTAAAAGCCCTAATTTTGGGGGCCCGCCCGGGAAAACCCAAAGGGGCAAATTGGCCCCCCCCAAATTCCCCCCCCGGCGTAATTTTTGAAGTTTGTCAGTGAGGTCACCTATTAAAAATACACGGTTGGGGGGGACTACAAAACACTGGGGGATTCCGTGAATTTGAACGTTTTTGTATCGTGAGAAAAAAAAAGTGGTTACCCAAATTTTTTTTAAGGATGCTGGATAAGTGCAACTAGCAATTGAAGTCCCTGTAGCATGCCCCCCGCCCCACTCGTGTTAGGGGTTTGGGTTTTTTAATGGGGGTCACAAAACATTCTTGTAATTGAGAAACATAACCTCATCATTTACATCAATGACGCGGGCCATGGGAATGTACGGAATTCCCTCAGGTTTTTTGTGGATGCCCTGATAGTTGTTTTCAACGGCTAGTGTGGTAAATCGGGTCTTTACCCAAAAATTTCCCCATAGTGAAATTTTAAAAAAGTTTAGCAAAGAGTGCGGAGGCCGGGTTTTTTTCAAACAGGAACTTAAAAACGAGTTTTTTTTCCTTCCCTTTCCTTATAATATTGAATGTAAGCCGAATTTTCTTCCTGTGAGGGATACCAAAATGGGGATCCATGTCTTCTTGTTTGATTTTCAAAAGTTTTCAAAAAACATCCGTGAAACAAAATTTCCAGAATGTTTTTGGCGATCGTAAACAGATACATTGTTTTTTCCCAAAACTTTTGTTTACGGGCTTAACGGTGTGTTTTATTTTTAACGGGGTCTCCCAAATTTGTCAAACAACCCAAAACGCCCGTCAGCCCCGCGATCTTTTTTGTCGTTTTTGCTGGAAAACCCCCTTTGGGTTTTTTTCTTCTCCGCTTCCTTTCCACAAGTTGAAAAATTAACTTTTTGTGCATCCGTGTAGGCAAAACGGGGAGGAATAAATCTCGCGGAGGCGTCATGTAATTTGGTATGCCTTTTTGATCTTAGACGGACAATTTTGGTTCCAAGTGATTTTGGGGTTTGGGCCCAAAGGGGGGTATTTGTTGTACTTGCAAAAAGTAAAAGGGTAAAACGCACAAATCCAAATTAAATTGATGTCTATCCCCAAGGAAAAGGTCTGTTCGTGGAAAAAAGCTTGATACAATTTGTATGGGCCCAACCCAAAAAATTGGGGTCCCTTTGGGGTTGGAGGGTCTACGCTGTAACCTGTGCTGGAGGTTAAAATTTTTTCAAATTTCCCTTTTCTGGCTTTCATCACATTAAACGTTTAAATTCCGAAACCCTTCCCCTGTACTAGCATTCTTAAAAAAAACCCCCTCAAGCCATGGGTTTCGTCCTAAAAAATGTTCCCAGGTTTTTTGGGTTTGGGTTTTTTTTGATTTGGTGTTCCTGTCAGGATAACAAAAAGGGCACCAGTGCAATAAAGCCCCAGTACTGGAAGGACGGGGTGTGATATCTCCAAAATTTTAACAACGCCATATACCCCGTCGCCCCTAACAATTTTTCCCTCACGGCCCTTACCCGCAGAAGAATTTAGACCCCAAAACCCTTTTTTGGGGTCCCCGCAGATACATTGTACGGTGGGTGGGCGGTTTTGACTGTCGGTTGCACACCCGGGAGCCCCCTTTGGATGTACGATTTTTTAACTATGGTAGATATTTTCTAATATTTTTTAAACAAATGAGGCTGAAAGTTCTGACTAATTAAATAGTTTAAATTTTAATTATAAAGTGATTTTTAAATGTGTGATATCTTCTATAGAACCCACAAATTGTGACCCTATCAAAACATGACTATTTGATAGAGGAAGGCTAGATACCATACCGTGTGGCCCCCAATGCAGGTCTATAATATTTATTTGATGCTATGTATTTAAAATCATTAATTTTATTTCTTGAAATAATTTAAAAACTTTTTTAATTTCCCAGTGTAAATTAAAATTCCCACACTTAAGTAACACTGAAGTTAAATTATTGTATTTTGTGTGAGTACTTATCTTAAAAGTTAGCAAGCTTTCTTTTATGAATTTCTAGCAATCCTGCACGGCATTGTCCGTGACCCTTGTGGCATAGAATTATACAGACATCTCCCCCCCCCCCCCCCATGGTACCCTTATCTCTGAAACGTAATTTAAAACAGAAAATATTTTCTTCAAAAAATTTGTTTTAAAATATCACAATTAAAAAGATAATTGAAAATCTAAAAATCCTGCTTCAAGGTTTCAATCGGACACCTTCCGCCCCTATGTTAAAAAGGTCAGATCTCTGCGTGCTGTAGATTTGGCTATCATCGCACACAAACAAACACTTCCTTTTTAAATTTTCATAAACTATGATGTAACATTGTGGCTTATAAAATACGGCTGTAGGCATTCTAGTCCATTTAATTTATTGATGTCACCTTTTTAGGGGTAACCGATTGTTGGCTACATAGATTTATTTTTATACGTTAGTACAAAATTTAAAAAGGTATCTCAAAATGATTTACTATTTAACATATTTTGTTATTAAATGAATGGTTTTTAATAGGAGCTAACGAGTATGAAACCAACACATACAATTTTAACGTTTTTTATCATCACAAATTAAGATTATATACTTATTGGTTTTACCGTTCGAACTTTTAAATTTGCTGGCTATTTGCATGCAAGATAGAACGGAAATTTCACTGTAAGCTCTGCATGAAAACATTAACAAAGTGTGATGCCAGCATGGAGTCATGGCATTATTATTAAATTATTCATAGGGCATATCTCAATAAAGGGCATGATGACTTAAGGAATCTCAAATCCCCTACAGATATGTTCACACACATTTCCTAGCAACATTTATTGAGCAATTTCCTCATGTGCAACACAAAGAAGGTATTGTACATATAATGTTAGGAAAGGCTTTGAAGAAAATAAGGATAATATAGCCTCATTAACTGAGGCAATGCAAAAAGCACAATCTATTTTGCACAAAGCCACCTCCTTAAAGTTAGAATCCACAATCACATGTTGTGAACTGCAAAGGAGAATATTTAATGTTTAGGGAAACAGACGCAGAAAATAAGGAACATATTACACCAATAATCTCATCTCATTGAGTGAACTTTGGAGAGTTGAGTACTTGTGACTTTAAGCTGATTTTGATCCCAATTAAATGCAATATATTAACTGTGTTTTGACATATTTCTATGAATCTAGACTCTGGTCTCCAAATTAATATTTGTAGCGTGTTGCATTTTGAAACGTTGAAATAATGTAAGGATTTAGAAGTAGTAGTATTGAATGATTGTAATCGTTTTACAAACAAAACCAGCCGTTTGGCTTAAGCTTTAGGTTAACAACTTTGGTTTTTAAATAGTAGGCTTGGATAGTAGGTATGTTTCAATAAAACACTTTAGTTGTTAAAGTGTGTAAAAGCTCAAATATGCATCGGTTTCTAACTAAACAGTCCTCATAAAACTATAGAACTATAGTTAAATAGGTTAAAAATAAATACAATATCCAAATAATTGGGACTGTATAAACTCAAAAACCTACATAAGTGGCCAATGTAATATTTACTACTTCTTGCATCTTAAATTGTGATTATTTTTACTTCATAGTGCCATTGAGCCTTTAGCTGAAAGTAGTTTCAAGAATGTATAAAAATATGTTTGTATCATTGAAGCGTATAAGACTATGATTTGTGCTCATCTTTACGTAAACTGACACTTTTTACTTTCTCTCGACATCTTGAAAAGAAAAGTACTTTGCTCGTAAGAAAGATCCAAATGTTGATAATTGTAAACCCCCTCCCCCCGAAACGGTGTTGGTTTTCGATGCCGTCTACCTGTATGTCTACATTCAGAACTAAAGCCAACATCATTTTACTGATCAGGCTAAAACTCAGTATATATGTTTTTATAAGGTTCCCTCGAGGAGTTTTGGGAGTTAGATATCTTACCCTATAATTGAGGGTAGTTTAGTAAAGGTAAAAAGAGAGAAAGCAAGCTATCTCGAAATCAACAGTAACGATTTTTATTAAATTTCGTATCTGGGCAATGTTTATCATTATAAATTAATCATCCATAAACATAAATTTAAGGGTAATTTACATAAGTAAATATTGCCAATTTTAATCATATATTTGCAAGTATTTGAAACACGAAATAACTCAATATTGTAAGATTGTAACAAAATTAAAATTAAAAAAAACCTTTACTTGAAATATATTTTTATAAAACCAATAGGGGGCTGTTCATAAATTACGTAAGGATTTTTTTCATTACTTTGACCCCTCTTAGTCCCAAATCTCCCTACTTAAGGAATTGTAAGATTTCTCGTTCCCTCCTCTCCCCTGACTGATCTTACGTAATTTTCTTACAATTTGGTAAATTATATTATTTTAGACAAAAGGATTCGTGATGGGAAATTATAAAATATTTATCACAGTAAAATTAGGTTTAAAACAACATAAATAAATGACAGTTTATAGTTATGTATAGCTGTGTACGTCTATAGGCAATGATTCAGCGCCATCTTTCGTCGCTAGGTGCAACCTTTTTGACTGCGCGTCTGTAAAAGTGTTTTTTTTTTTTTTTAGATTTTGTCTAACCATAAACATTTATAAAATCATTAGTTAAGATGGAATCTGCCCACCCCCACGAAAACTTAAGAAATTACTGATCACTCCCACCCAAAAAATCCTTACGTAACTCTTGAAAGGTCCCCTGCTTCCGAGCCATTGGCAAATATTAAAAAAAAAATAGGTCCCAGAAAAACGGGAGTTTATAATTCGTCTTTTTGATGAAAATATGTAAAATCTGTAAAATATGAATAGTGAACAATACGTTTCTTTCATTTATGCCTCTTGGTGGAATGTGATGGCCATTTTTTCCATCATGTTTCTGTAAAAATGTATATTATCTGGTTTCACAAATATTACGAGTTTTAAGTAAATGTTTCCATTTTTAGACAAAATAGAGAGAAAGTCGGTTTGGTGCACCATACCATTTATTTAATGAGGCTAGTTATTAGCCTTAATAATATGGACACAAGTTAATATTATACAACTTATAAACTTGTTTGTAGTTTCGTCTTTATTAAAACATTATTTCTCACTTAGTAGATGCCAAAACTAATATAATAGAAGAATCATCTATTGAAAACATTTATCCAAAGTTAATTTCGGCCAAATAGTCCATTTCAACTGCTATTTAAAAATAATATATCAAAATATTAGAAGTATATAGCTTAAATATGAAGATTTATTATGTTTTCTCTCTAATATTAAACTAAATATTGATTTAATAATATTTAACACGAATGTGGATATACGGGAATGAGACATTATTGCTTTCAATTCCAAACTACAGGGCCAATTATGCCCGTAGAGACAATAAATTAGGTGGGAGAGTTTGTGGGTTTGTTAGAAGAGCTTAATGGTTTCAAACATGGACATTTGAAATTTGTAGTAAAGGTTCCTTATTGGCTGTAGACCAGAGATAAGACCGAATTTTGTGAAATTCAACCGCCTCTAAGAGATAAAAAAGGGGGTTCAAAAAGTTTTCAAAATTCACTGAGCATGCATTTTTTGAACTAGTGGACATAGAGCCTTGAAATGTATAATGAATGTTTCTGAATAGAAATGGTGAAAATATTTTTTAGGATTTTTCAAATTTAATCACCTAAAGGGGTGTAAAAGAGGGAACAAGGGGCAGTAAATTCTATGTCCTCCAATCAAGATGAGATTTGATATATGGAGGGTTATCGGGTCGCAGAATACTAATATGAAATTAATTTATGTACGACAACCACACGATGATTCCCGAGGTGCGTTGGTAAAAATGTGTGTTAAAGACTACCAAAACTAATATAAATAAATACTTTACAGGATGATAGAATATTGAAATTGTGCAGACAACAAATGGGACCACTCCAAATAATTATAAACGTATGAACAGTTTTGTTTAATAAGTGCGACTCTGGCACATATGGAAGAGGATATAAACAGAATAAAAACCTTTTATGTGTGCTAGAATACTTAAATTTGATAGTCGTTTAGGAGGACAACTTCAAATAACCAAATAAATCTTAAAAATGGAAATTTCTAAATGATAGTTAGAAAAATGAGCTGAAATATTTACAAAACTAATAGAAACAACTAATTCCCAGTGTGGCAGAAAATTGAAATTTACAATTAAATTAAAGGGACATGTCAAATTACTATAAGTCTGTACATTTTAAATTTTAAATGGGACCCCGGCAGGCAGGGGGAGAGGGGGAGGGGTAGATGAGGGGTTATAAAAATATAAACAACTTTTAGCTGTGATAGAATATTTAAATTTGGCAAGTAGGTAGAGTGAACTTTCAAAATAACCAAATAAATCTTAATATTTGAAATTTATAAGTGGAAGTTGAAGAAATGTTAGGGGAAGGGAGCGGGCTCAACATTTACAAAAACTAATAAATTCAACTACATTCTGTGTGGTAGAAAACTTAAACTCTTAGGTATACGGACCACTCTAAGTAAACAAAAAAATATGAAATTTTTAAACTTTAGCTATGGAAAATGGGGGAGGGGGAAGCTATAGCTAGAAATAGCTTTTGAGATGATGTTAGAAATTAAAATTTGAAAGACAGGTAGAAATAAAACTCCAGATTTCTAAATGAATGTTATAATTTAATATTTTTCAAAGGGGTTTGGAAAAGTGGGTTGACTTCTAATACTTATAAAAGTATTAGAAACAACCTCTTCTCAGTGTGGTATAAAACTAAAATTCTCCACATAGGCAAAGATACCACTCCAAATAACTATAAGAGTCCAAAATTTTTAAAGTTAATAATAGGAGTAAAGGGAGGAGTTTATGAAAGATTAAGTATGGTAGAAAGTCTAAATTTTTCATGCTGGTAGAGGTACGTACGGCTTCAGATAACCAAATAAGTCTTAAATGGATAAACTACTTTTATGTGTGATATAAAACTGGAATTCGTCAAGCAGAGATAGGGACCACACAAATTAACTATAAAGTCTGAACATTTTAAATTTCAAAATGAGACCACAGGAAATAGGGAGGGAGGGGGTTGGGGGATAGGGGTATACTAGTAGGAGGTAGAAAATCTAAATTTTTCAGGGATGTAGAGGGATAACTTCAAATAACCACAAATACATTTTAAATATTAGTTATTTCTAAGGAGGTTGGTGATATAGTGGGTCTCAAATTTTTTTAAACATAAAAGACTAAACTACTTCTATAAGTGTTAGATGATTGAAATAAGTCAGGTGGGCTTAAAGACAACTCAAACAGTACCAAGGGCTGAATTATTACATTTCAAAATGAAGGCTTGGAAAATAGGGAGTGAAGGTCCCCTCAAAATATTTACAAAGCTATATAAATACAATTTTTGTAGAGAAATAAGCTTGAAATTTCGCCATGTAGTTTAATAATAAAACAGGTTTGAGTAGCTAGACGGGGATACATTGTTCACGTTAATTCATTTTTAAAAAAAGCTTATCTAATGCCGCTATGCTCATGACAATATTATAACAACTGTTTACATCAAGTGAAGAAAATTAAACTATATCTTTCTACTGGAGTGATATTTTTTTTGCCAAAAAAATTGATCAAAAATACTGCAAAAACATTGGCATTTTCTCGCGTTTCCTACATTCTTGAACAAGTGGAATTTCAAAATTGAAGCCCAAGAAATGGTAGCGCTTAAAATGTATACAACCAAAATATAACATTCTTTACGATGTGGTTAGGTTGACATCTGGTAGCCACGGAAAATATCATATAAAATAACCAAATAAGTCTTAAAATTTCAAATTTGAATTGTGGAAGCTAAGGAGGGTGAGGGGGACAGAGGGGTTTGTAAATGAGAATAAATTGCCATCTTTCAAAATAAAATATACTTTTATGCATGAAAGAATATTTAAATTTGCCAATTTGATAAAACACATAACCATAAAAGTTAGAAAGTTTAGAATTCAAAAATTTACTGCTGGGAAATTGGAGGGGCCTCTAAAATTTCCTAAGCTATAAAAACTCAGTATGTTCCAAATGCGGGTACACTATATACTCATTAAACCTCCCTCATCCCCAACACAATAGCGTAATTAGTAGTAAATAAGCGTATAACTCAAACGAATATTAAGGCACAAAGCTAACAAAAATAACAAAATAGAAAATGTTATTGATGTTGAACACACAAAATATCTATTTTCTAAAATGCTCTTTTTATAAAAATTGGGCTGTAGTAAGACATTTGGAACATTAAATTTGTAAAGGCAGAGGACAAAAGTTTATACTAAAAGTAAATCAACACACAAACTAAAGCTTATCTTAAAGTGGATACATTAGATTTACAAATACATAGCTGTTATCGCATACCTAGGAGCGACATAACAATTAAAATAAACACATTCAAGTGACATAACTTGGTGACCATGATTCTCTTTGGATAATAATGATGCTTCATAATTAATGTTTCTGTAAAATAGTCTATTATTTAATTAATGTTCGTTGGTGAAATGTGATGCTTTTTTTCAAACATGTTTTTATGAACGTGCTTAGGTAAAGATTGCATTGTCATTGGAGTGCGACGGCCGCCCTGCGATTGCGCTCGTTTGTGCACTCAGATTGTAAACTAGATAATATTTTCCTTCTAAGATTTTTTATTTATTAATCGCAATAACTGAGTTGTGATTGCCATGGTTAGCTTAGGATTGTACACGAAGTAACTTTCAAAATTATGACAGCTGGACCAATAAAGTAAGGATGTTATAGCTAAATACGTCAAAGCTCGATTTAGTACATTACAAAATCAAAGAGACCAGAGTATTATGAAATATATAAATTTCCAAATTAGTTTTACACATATTTTAATCAAATTTCTGTTAAATCTTAATACTGTATTGATTTTTGATGATAGTGATCATAATTTTAGTTTCAAACCTATCCAAACTAAATAGTCAGAATTGTTTTTCTTTACTTTAGTAGATAATTTTTATACCAAACACTTAATAACTATAGTTGTGATTGGGTAAAATTAAGAGTACTTTTTTCATATACTTTGTATTGTCAACAATTTTACTCACTTTACTAAACGCTTTTATTGTGATATAAATATTTATTTTTTAATAAAATCTGCAATTATTAATTGTATGAAAATATTGTTATATTATAGTAAAATAATCTTATAGTGAGAGTTTTTTCAGTTTAATTTTTTTGAATATTTATTTCTATTCCTCTTTACTAAAATAATAAGAGATATTTAATTTTACATACAGACACGAGAAGGTGTTGGACAATTGTAATTGGACAAAACATTATGAGCTTTTTGTTGTGCAATCCTAACGCGCGTTTAGGGAGATAAGCTTCACTTTCAGACTTGATTTTATTATAAACTGATTTAAAACCGATTTGTTAACTTTCATTGCACATTAATATAAAATAATACTGAAACTTAGTACCCTTTCGAGTTATACGCTTATGGGTTAGGATTTGATAAGGTTAGATATAGAGGACGTGAACCCACATTTGCGTGCAGGGAGAGTGGAAAACCATTTAGGGAAAACCACCCCAGTTCAACTGAGCGAGATTCTAACCTAAGTCTCCCGTCCTCGGCAGTCTAGCTCAACATGAAACTAGTGCGTTAGCTAACTATGCCACCAAGGTGGGTATTAGTATAAGATAATGTTGAATATAATCATACCCGTGTTTAAAATAAGGGGGTTTTACCGATACCAAATATATACTTAGGTAACTCTTTCCATTGTACGTTCCATGCTTTTAACTTTTTATTTTAGTTAATAAAGTAGCATATCACTTAAAATGTTTGGGAAATGTGCCCGTATTCGCGGGAATTATAAGCATATTAGGAAAAAACACTCTTCAGTACACTCCATCGGAATTCGAACACTGATACCCAGTTATTTGCAGTCCAGTCTAACGAAGAAGGGAATCCTAAAGAATGGTAACTGCAGAAGCTGGTCACAAAATATTTAATAATTCCTTTACAAGTGCATTTCCAAGACTAGTGTCTCTTACGTTTAAACGGTAGAACTACTGGCATTGTATATTTGGTTCCAACACTCAATTGATTGAAAAGTTTTGGCCAATAAAAGGGGGTGAGGCGGGGGGCTAAGGGACTACAGCTACCTGGACTATTGTACTCAGAGAGACAGCAATTCTTAGCTTGTCTTTCTCACGAGGAACATTTTGCAAGTGAGTTGTTTTAAAGAATTCTCACTTGGAAGCGCTGTTATCACTGGACATTTTAAGTTCTACCTGACTCGAGGAGCGCAACAAATCTCCCGTAAGGCTGTTTATCTGTTATTTCTTTGTCTGTGCCCTTGGCCAAAGACTCGTACAGGCCAAATGTTTTGGGCATCTTGGACAATGACATCGAGAGAAATCTCAGTGAGTCAATAAAGTGGAGCGATTCGTAACGCATGGATATGATTTTCCCACCGTTCATTATGAGTTGTGGAGTTGTTGTTTTTTTAACCCTTTTGCACTCAGCGTATTTTCACTAGACTAAACCAAAAAACTCGGGGCAAATTTTCACATATATATACTTTAAACATTTTAAATTTTCTCATAAAAATATGTTTAGTTTATATACATGAAAACAATCACACTAATAATATACACATTGTAGATTTATAAAAAAAATATTACATAAATTATTAGCTAAATTAAAATTTTTAATTCCGAGCAAAAAATTAATATTTATTTCTTGTCTTCCTTATTTATCAGTCATCCTGCAAGAAAGAGAATAAATATCTGTAAAATTTGAAATTTGAGACTAGTTTGGTGCTTGTAACTTATTCTGGTTCTGAACTACATAACTTTTGTAAAATCATGTATACTTGTAGGATAATCGTAGATTGTAAGAACCGGCCACTATAGGTTACACAATTTGAATTGTTAAAGAATAAGTAGAAACGATAAATAGATTTATTAAACAAAAAACATATATTAAAAATATGAAGGTTTACAATGATATTACGGGCTATACTTTGAATTTTGATGCAGGCAATTAGACTTTGAGAATTGGATTATACTACTGTAGCTACTGGGGCTGTGCTCAAGCCGTGTTACTGGATGCATTTTTTTAAAGAAGAAAATAATCATATAGTTAATAACAAAATATAGAACAAGATGTATATATAACTCTTAATCAGTTATGCTAGGATGGGTTGTAAGATAAATTCTTTGAAACATTTTGTATAATGATAAACAATAGAAAAGTTCCTTGACTACAATGGTTTATGGCTAATAAACAGGTGTCAACAAAATAGTACTATGGCTGATCTCTTTCCCTTACGGTATTGCCAAAGCATTCAATAGTACAAACAAATCTAATTGCAATTACACTATGGGTAATACAACACAATAGGAGGCCAAAAACTAGGCAAAGAAAAAGGGCATTATATTTGCGAACCCCACTATGACTCTATAGCAGTTCCCTGGTTTGCTCACCATAGATAAACCCGCACGAGAAGCGTGACTGCTTAACCAACACAAAATAAATTACCATTACCACATAGAGTGGGAGTTTTGCGACAGTGCGATGACGTCATCCTTAAAACCATTACAAAATAGATGGGGAATAGGGTGGGGGCTGCCAAGGTCAATGATTTCATAGTCTATCTCACTGTTTCAAGATCACGATCTATTCTGTCTTGTCGAACCACTAAATGGGTGCCAGTCATCAGGGAAAACCATTACCTTATAGAAGAGGGGGAGGGGAGAAAGCCAACAGCCAATCAAAGAGCGAGGGGCGAGATCACGTGACTAGATCCAGCCAATCAGAGCCGTGTACCAGATGGTCCATAACACTAAATTATTATATTTGAATAGTTTTTGTTCGTTCCCTTTTATACACAAAGAATGTGAATAATTAAGAATGACATTGGATTATAGACTCACAAAAAACTAAAGATGGTGGCATGAAAGGTATTTGTTAAAATTTGCCGTTCTAGTATTTCTCCAACTGAGATTTATATCTCAAAATACTTACCAAACCTGGCCTGGCCTGGAAACAATCAGGACCTAACTTCAAGTGTATTGTGGAAAACATACTCGTGAAAATCAAGGCCTTGGGTTGTTTGGTGAAACTTAGGTATCAGGATAGATGGATAAAAAAGATTATGATGGACTACAGTTGGATGCTGCACGAAGAAGAACCAAAATCTGTATAAAAGAGAACAAGTTTGAAAAGGAGCTTCGAGGGGAAAATAAAAAGTCAGTATAAGGACTTGTAAATCAATTAATAGTTGAGAATGGTTTTTCATCAATAATTTTGTAAATAAATTTATTATTTAATTTTTCAAAAGTAAATACGTTTTAACATGTATACGTAATAATAAGCGCTTTTCCCATATTTTCATATTAAATTTGTGAAATATACTTATGTGCTAGAGAAATATTTATACTATATTTGGAATCAGACACCAAAAAGCTTAAGAATCACTATATTCAATTTAAACACTTTTCAATAATACAAATTTTGCAAGCCTCTGTAATGTTTTATTCATTAGGTGCTTTATGAAAGATATGCTCCAGGCGTAATATTTCTTACTTCGTTAGCTAAATATTGTCCATACGTTGCACACTCATCCCCCTTTCTTACTCGTTTTAGAATACCATATGCTTCTTATTCGCAAGCTGAGAGAGATGTATAGTACTTACTTTTACTAATTAATTTCTAAGGGGAAAGGAATATTTTACTTAACTCTACATTATTCGATCATTTGTACCATTGTGTTCTTTGAATAGTGAATGTTGATTGCGTGATTCATTGACTATTGCTTGAGTATCTTCAATATCTTGAGTGCCTTGAGTATCCGAACCATCTTCTCCTTGCAAAAACAAAAATATAATAACTAGGTAAACTGTTTCATTAAGGAAAACCTCTTCTCGCTTTTTGAGGAGTTTGTTTAGTGTTTGGAAGAAGATAAACACATAAAAGATAATGCACAAAATATGGCTTATACAATGAAAAGAATGACCAAGCTTACAACTTGCATTGCTGTCACTGGACAAAGCGATAGGGGCTGTCTCTCGAAGAAAATCTATCATTGCCACCCAATTTTTCAACCTAGGTTGGGTTCTACCGGAACTCTTCAGAAGGGAATTAGAAACGTGCATCGTAACTCCTTAAAAGAGGAAACAAAAAACAAAACAAATGGGAGAAAAAGTAAATGGGTAAAGAATGATAGAACACCTATCTTATTTTTATTGTATAAGCCATATTGTGTTCATTCTTTTTTGTATTTCTGTCCTATATCTTCTTCCAAATATTAAATAGCTAAATAAACAAATTTGCCATTTCCTTTATCCAGATTCCATGAACTGAAGAAGAGTGGAGAAAGGTAGCTTAAGTTTTTGAAGTTTTCTGGAACTATCCACATTGTGTCGGATTTTGTGACGGGAAACATATTGTGATTCAAAACCCAAAAAAGAGTGGCAGTATGTGTTTTTAACAACAAATGAATTTCTAGAATTGCTTTGATGATCATTGAAGATGTCAACTATTGTTTCATGGACGCTAATATTGGTTGTCAAGACAGGATTTCAGACTGAGAAGTTTCCCGAAAAACGACATTTTATACAAAAAAAATTAGCACTACTCCTCCTTGAACTTCTTCTTCTCCAGTGAAATTCACCTTTAAGAAGAAATAAGATGAAATGGAACATCCCATTGCCAAAACAAAGAGGAGGGAAAGTTTCAATCAACATCAAAAAGTTACAGGACATCTCCAAATCACCTACTACATGCCTAAAGAGTATTAACTAATTGTTAAAATTCTATAGACGTAATACCAGCACGGTCAATGACAATGATGAATAAAAAACTGTCATCATCTTACGATGTGAAAAATTATAGTAATTTTTAATTTAAAATTTTGAATTCACTATTAAAAACAATAAGAACACTGTGGAACCTTTAATTAACTATTAATTATTTTATTAACAAACAAACAAACAAACAAGAATTTCACTTTCGTATTTTGGGATTAAACACTTATTTAACAGGTCTACGATTGCCTAACAGTAGCCTTTTTAATAAAACTTACTGTTATGTCATAAAGCCCCTGCGAACGGGTTTAGAATAGTCCGCAGTAATCCCTGCTTTCGTAAGAGGCGACTTAAAGGGGAGGCTTCTGTGGAGGACGAACCTCGTGTTGGACAAACCTATCCTATGTATTTATTTCATCTCCTTTTCCCCTTCCTTCCCTTTCTCTCTCATGTTTTCTTTGGCCTTTCCTTTTCTTTCTACTGTTTTCCACTGCCTTCCCTTTCTCTCTCCTCCTTTCTTCTTTCTTTCCTTTATCTACACCTCCTATTTCTTCCTTCCCTTTTTCTTTTCTCCCTTCTTTTCCTTCTCCTGCCGTTCAGTCCTGTACAGAATCTTTAGGCTACCCCGTTGACGACTTTGTTAACTCACACGGTTTTCCCTATAATTAATTGGATACCACTGCACTTGAGCTCCATCATGAAATTGCGCCAGTTTCAATATCTTGGTAGAAGTGCCTTAGAAATGACAATAACCGAGTACCCTACTTGGAGAAAAGATCGCTTTCGTTCATGAGGGTTCCGGACGTAAAAATTAGCACTTTCCTGCATACAATTATTACGGTGAATTCTCTTCCGGTGATGCTCCATATGAAGGATATCATGTCTAGCGTCTTGTGGAGCCGCTGTCGGAAAGTGCCTTATGTGGTAGAACCAACTGGGATCTCACAGGGTCTACGGTCTGAGTACTTTTGCAGTTTGTCCTCCCATTTATGATTGAGTCTCTTGTCACAGTTGACACCTAACTATCCACTGGCACCTTACTGCCGAATCTCGCTGGCAACTCATTACTCAGCTCCTCACAATGCCGTAATTATGATAAGAGGCTGAATTGGGTAAGGCCGTCCAGCCCATTAAAGGAAAAAGTCTAGAGAGTGGTGAAACTCCAGCCTCACTTCCTGGTAACGTCTCTATTGGGTGAAAGTTTGAACCTCAGAAATGTCAACCCATTTGTCCTCGAAAGAGTGATAAGTAGAGCTGCCGAGTCTGGGGTTTTAATTATAAAACTGCACGATGGCACGATAATGATCCAGACTGATAACGACCTCTAGACGGCTAAAATAAAGGGAATAACTGAGATACCTTTGAGCCCCCCCCTCGAACCATTTATAGGTGAAGGTGGAACCACACAGGTTCCACAATGTTTGCTAGGGAATGGTAGTTTGCTATGACCTCGATTGCGTGAGCATTGAGGATATCTGTGAGAAGTTTTCCATCAACATGTCACCGAAGTATAGAGGATCACCCCCAAATAGAACGATTTAGTAATGAAAATTGATACGTATATATTAACATTTGCGACTCCTACTCTTCCAAAGGATGTCCAATCTGGTTCCCACGTACTTAGAGTACGGCAGTATGTCCCCAAACATCCTGTGCAGATTGTGGGCAGGAGGCTCACGATCCACTGGGTGAGTATCCGAAATACTGCGTACTCTGCAAAGGTCCACACTCTGCTTGGTCTCAGTTCTGTCCAAAATGGAAGGTAGAGAAAAAAGTTCTGGAGATCAATACGGTATTTAAAACTCATATAGCCAGATTGTCAACTGTCCCCACTTTCACTGCACAGTTAATCTTGCTAAAATGTCTACGTGACCTGTCCCATTAGTTCTACTCGAGACATCAATAGCGATACCGCGCCAACTACTCTAACGCCTAAATTTTTACAAAAGGCCAAACCGCCACAAATGTGGTCTCCCCCACCTGTACCACCAAGGAGCCCTGCTCGAGGAACCCCCGATCCCGCCTCGATGAACACCACCAAGATCTCCTCGGGGAACACCTCCGAACCCTCCTCGGGGGACTAAAATACGTGCGGCCGTTGTCGAGCCGATCATTCTTGGCTCTGGGCCTCCGGATGTTAGGATGCGTGGCGGAACAGGTGAGGCCGCAAAGGCGACTGGTGCTTTGAAGAAGGACCGAAGAGGGATTGCCGAAAAAAATTAATATAAAAAAAAGCGTCGAGGGCCTTAACAGAGCCTTCGCAAAAGTATCCCACGACCCAGTCTCTCCAAGATAAACCAAAGCCTATCCTGAAGTGAGAAGCCCAGGAGAGATTGTTAAAGGAAAGAAGACCTGAAAAGGTCCTCGGCCAATTTTTATTCATTAGAGACCAGGATATCGAGGATAACTAAATTTCATATTAATAAAGTATGTCGCTATTACAGTGGAATTGTAGGGATTTCCACGCTTGTGTGGAGGAAATTAAATTACTAATTTCTTCCCTGCATCCTTCGATCTTGTGTTTGCAGGAGACCCACTTCCACCCAACTGACAACCAGATGCCTCATGGGTACGATGCATATCTCACCGACAAGCCATTCTTTGATTGGATTAGCGGAGGTGTGGCTATACTCGCATGTAGCAATATATACCATAAGTTTATAAATATTGTATCTGATCTTCAAGTGATTTCTCTCAGAGTCTCTCTTCCTATGGAATTAACAGTATGCTCCATATACCTCCCACCAGGTGAACGTGTTTCCAAAAGTACTCTAAAGGCCTTCTGTATACAACTTCGAACCCCTATATCATCTTGGGGGATTTTAACGAGTATAACCTGGTGTGGGGGTATAGTTTTACAGACGCCCATCGGAGGATATTAGAGGATATTCTTGTCTTGGGAAACCTGGTTTTAATGGTGTATCCTCTGCCATCGACCAACTTTATGTAGCCCGGGATCACTGCTCACTTCCTTTGGGAGGTTAACTCGGACCTATGTGTCAGCGATTATTTTCCCATTCTGCTCTCACCACTTCAAAATCCTCCCAGTGCAGCACGGATACCCCAAGGTTTGTTTAAACCTGGTGATGGGATAAATTTCGCGAGCTCACCGTGTTTGATGAACATCACTATCCTGACGTCGATGTGACGTCAACGGTCATCGTGGCAGCGAGGGCTTGCATCTCTAAATCCTTGCCAAATCCAAGGCACCGTCCTGGTACGTGGTGGAACAAGGAGTGTCTATTTGCTATATCTGACCGTTGAAGTGCCCTACGTCTCTTTCATCTACTTTCTACTTTTGAGAACCTAGAGTCATTCTAGATTCTACGTGCTCGAGCTCACCGTGTCATTCGACAAAGCAGAAGAGAGTCTCGGATACAGTTTATTTCTACCTTTTCAATTTACACCCCCACAGTTAAGTTTTGGGATAATATTAGTAAATCACGTAGTA
>JBCFYV010003517.1:0-26557 GCA_039000515.1 Timema cristinae | reverse complement strand
AAACAACCTTCCTACCTTTTTCCCCCTCTAGCCAGGGTAATAACAAGAAGATCTCTCAAAATAGAATACTGACCCACCTGTTCCCCTTTCCTGATCCTCTCCATAATCTCACGACACCATGGGTCACTGCCCTGATGATCCCTGATAGAAACAAAGGACTCGGGTATCGATTTAATAACAAGCGAAGTGGGCGTAATTTCCTCTGCCCCAATGGGATTACAGTCTTCTGCCATGCGTGATAGAGCATCCGCAGTAACATTTAGTTTCCCAGAGATGTGATGGGTCGAAAATTTGAATCTTGATAACCTCCAGACCCATCTCCCTACTTGCCTAATTGTTTTGGATGATTCCACATCCACACCCATTCATACACTTTTTCCAGATCAACAAATGCACAATAAACTTTCTTCCTTACTGCCATGCAGTTCTCAATCACTTGTTGCAATACTAATATCTGTTCCCATGCAACCTATATCTGGCATGAAACCACAGTGTACATTCCAAATATTGTTCGTAATTGTAGGAGATATTTATTGCATTTCAATTACTACAGACTTTTCTCATGTGAACATTAATTTTATCATGTACATAACAGCACAAAAATAAATAAATAAATTAAACATAAATTTATGGTATTTTTGCTGTCAACATTATTATTAGGGAGTAGCTTTATAGTTGTCAAATCCCCCCAAAAAATTGAATCAAAGTCAAATCTGATGAATTAAAAATGGAAGTTTATGAAGTTTCGCATAACACTAAACTTGATTTTTGGTTTGTTATTCTGTGTAGTGTGTTATTACGTTCTAAGATTGAAGGATTATTCTGTTGTTCAAAAAACATTATAGTTGTTTGAAGAATAAGTTGTTTGATTTCATTCAAAGCATTTGTAAAACCAATAACTAACTATATAATGTTCTTTGTTTCTAGTTCCAATAATTGTTTACTATACATCCTCAGAGAAAACGTGTGACGGGGTCATGGAAACCATAATGGTAAATACAGCTCTTTCTTATATCTCCAGGAAATCTACAAGGGCTATTATATATCATACAACATTGACTAAGTAGAAAATAAATACCTGATCAATAGTTGCAACAAACCTTCAATTCAAGATGTTTGCATTCCATGGCCTAAATGATATATTATGTCCTTTTGTGGAAAGACAACTTATGTATTTTAAGACTTACAAGACTGATAATAGTGACTAGTCTCCTTATGACAAACTTCATTATCAGTAAATCAAGTGTAATTTTAATAAATGTATATAAAATTGTGTGAATTAAACTTGTATAGCTTTATAAAGGTTGTTTGTAAACAATCTCTGGGCTGGATCATGGTTGAAACAGTATCAATCGGAATGTGTTTTTGCTACAGCATTACATAGCAAATTTTCTGCCGGTTATCTTTTAATTCGAGTGTGAGTATGGGACCCCGATACACTTATTGATATCAGATAGTATTACTAAGCAAATAGATTGATATTGGTGACTTACAACATAGCTGTTCTTCCTGTAATGTATTCCCTGCACCGCATACACAGTTCTAATGACCTTGCCCAATGTATATGGGGTTGAAACACTCCCCCTTCCAACCCCTTCACCCTCAGCTTCAAACATTGAACGTTCCTACAACCCAGTACTTGTTGTTTATGTATAGCAAGCTGAGCGATGTGCGAACTTACAAAGAAACTGCTCTAAGGCGGTGTAGTTGTTGAATAACTGTCAAGGGTGTCCTGGAATTTAATAATAACAACTTTTGCTCTACATTTAAAAAGTTTTCTACATCTTATGACAGATATTCAACAACTGTTGATATCAACACATGAAGAAAATTAAACTAAACATTGCTACTGGAGCAATATTTTATTTCTTTTAGCCAGAAAAATCTAGAAAATTTAAAAAAAGGGCTTGTGTAATGTTTTTATGTTTTTAATTATCAAGGTAATTGAACCCTTCCAACTTTTCCAATGATCTAGCCTAGAGTTCTTTAAATGTCTAAAATTTATCAAATCATATTGTATTGTGTATCTTATAAATGTTACGCATTATTTGGTATGAATTTGTAAAACTACCCAGGATCAACTGTCCAGATTTTAATATATCTCTTCTGTTTGTGTTTGAAAAGAAAAAAAAAAATCATAATTTTAGGGTGATTACAACATTTTGTGATATTCTTAGAAAAGGACTAATGTAATGACTTGGTCTATTTATGTATGTGTTGACATTTATATATTGTATATAAACGTTGCAAGAATTGTATATCTAATTTTTAAAAGGAGCATGTTTTTAAGTTTCCAAACTATAAAACTAACCAATTGTCTGGTCCAACTTCAAGAGAATATAATTAAAGTGATTTCTTTGTAATTTTAGCTGACCACTGGATCGTAAAGGGGGGTCCAATTGTAGCATTAGCTGCAATTTCCAGAATTTTTTAGGTGAAAAAACCAAGCTTCCCCCTTTAAACTCGGACGCCGAATCTTTTGGGACCCAATGCGGACTCTCTACTCCCCCCAAAACTAATACACCCGGCCGCGACAACAAGCTAGGGAGACACTGGGGTTGGCCCCGACGCATGTATACAACCAAGAAATCCCGGCCAAAGAACTTGGGAAAAAAGAAGAGATCTTCAAAACCAGTGTCCATTTAAATTTCTCAATTATTTAGGAAAGTGGGGGAAGGGCCTGGGTTGCGTTTTTGTTTCCCCCCCCTGTTTACTTTCTTTGGTGGCCCTTCCCTTCCCCTGCAATTTGGGAAGAGCACTCTTCAAAAAGCAAAATTCTTTTTTGAAAAATAATTTTTTTTTTCTTTTTTCAAAATTTCCCTTTTGGTTTAAAATATTTTTTTAATTTTTTTTTTAAAAACCCAAAATTTTTAAGGGACTGTGGGCTTCAGATAGTTTTCAAAATTTTTTGGAATATCAAAGTCCTTTTTTGGCACACTAAATATTTATATAAATTTAATATTTGTCGAAAAAAATATCAAAAAACTTTTTGCTTGATCAAATATTACGTTTTGGGAAAACTTTATTTTTGTCTTAGTTTTAAAAAACTTGGGTTTCAAGGTTATGACTAATAGTTTAGATTTTAAAACGCTGAGGGCCCAAGTTAAAGAATAGTTGAAAACTCAAATAAAACCCTAAGTTATTGGACGCTAGTTAAATAATATCGCAGGTGATGATGTTTTTAAATTGGAAAGTATTTTTTTTCTTAGTTTATTGAACGTAATAGCGCTAGTGAGGAGATTATTGGAAATCCCCCATATTTACTTTCACCCATAAAAAAAGTAGTATTTAGACTCTGATAACTAAATGTGTACTAATAAAACGTTAAGTCAATAGTTTTAAAAAATTTTTTATATTATTTAGGGTTTTGGGTAAACGATGTAAAGGGATATTTTCATATTTATTTAATCGTGTTTGGGAGCTGTAAAAAAATAATTAAATCTATTTATATTTATGTAGAAAAAGGGGGATTTCAGAGGATTTAATATAAAAAAAATTGTATTGTACTTTCTTTACTAATAATTACGTATTTAACTTACGATATTGTTAATTAAATTAATGAAGGTAATCATTATTAAACTTTTGCGCATTTTTCAAAAAGAAAAATTTGCTGTATTTTTTTTGGGATTTTTCCCCCTTTTTTTAAATTTTTTTTTTTATATTGAAATATTTTTAAAAAATGATTCTTTTCAATTTACTTCACCTTTTTTGCAATATCTCTCTTAAATTTCATATTTTTAGGTTTAATACTACCCAACTTTAAGGTTTTTTTTGGTAATTTGTTTGGACATTTTTTTTGTTATTTGGGGGGGACCTTTGGGGGAGGGTTTCCCCAATCGGATCAGATTGGGATGTTTTTGGGTATTGTTTTTCATACCCAGGTTTTCTTTGTATTAAAGATCACAAACACACTCTTATCTGCCCTTTTTGTATATATTTTTTGTATTTGGACCCTACTATGAGGGTCATCCAGAAAGAAAGGGTTACAAGGGCCCCTTTAAAGGGCCAAAGGGGGAAAATTTTTGTGCCCAAATTTTGGCGCCCCCCTTTGGCTTTTGAAAAGGGTGATCCAAACAGTCATTTTGTTTGGTCCCACATGTTTTTTCGGCCTTTTTTTTTTTCCCGGTCACAGTAAAATTTTTCCCCCGTTTTGGAGATTTGGGTTTGGGCCCCGCTCCCCCCAAACCCCCTGTTTGTGCAAAATCCGCCCCCCCGGTCATCCTTTTTTTTTTTTTTAAATTTCCCAGAAAAAAATACCCCCGCGAATACCCATCAGAAGCACGGGGGGAAGGGTTTTTTTTATGGGTAGTGCCCGTAATGAGTGGGAAAAAAACATATCATAAAAGTAGGTTAGGTTGTCAGAAAAAGGGGCCGTACTGATCCCTCACGACGAGGGAAGGGGAAAGTGAGAGACAATCAGTGATTTTCTGACGAACTTTTTTGAAAAAAAATTGAAAAAAAAAACAAGTGTGAAATGCTCCCCTTTGTTTTGGACGTTTTTTGAAATCTTCACAAAAAATTTTCCCCTACTTTTTTCAAAAGTCCCCCCTTGGGTGATATTGTGACGAAAAAAACTTTTTTAAAAGAAGTTCTGTGTGAGAGGGGTTTCCCCCCAGAAAATGCTCACACCGTAGCACCGCCCAAAAATCGCGGGGGACCCCCCGCCCCCCCCATGGAATTTTTTTGGATCTTTTGCACAAGGGGGAAAGAAGCTTTTCTGGGGACTATCGTAAAGGGGGATGAGCCCAGGGGGTTTTTGTCAATACCCCCCAGAATCCAAAAACAATCATTCAGTGGCATCATTCATTTTCCCCCAGCCCCCAAAAATTTTTTTTAAAAGAAAAAACCCCATTCAGCGGGAAAAACCCAAGGGCATTGTTTTTTGGGACCGGGTAAGGGGGTCTTTTGGGGGGGATTTTATTCATAAAGCGCCCTTCCCCTTAATGCAGAGGCTTACTGCAATACCCTAATAAACTCAGAAAAAGCCATTCAAAAGCTGCAGAAGGGGAATGCTGAGCGGGGGAAAATTTTAAAGCCCCCTGAAAGGACAACGCCAGGCCCCACCCCGCGGGGGTTTTTCATAGGGGGCTGCTGACAGCGTTTGGATGGGATATTGTCACCCAATTGGCGCCTTCGGACTATAAACCTTTTCAAAAAAACCCCAAAAGGATTTTTTTTGGGGGGGGGAAACTTTTTTTCCAACAATCGGGGGGTTTTCGGGGAAAGGGCCTGTGAAAAAAGTGGTTTTAAAGAGCTGGCGGCGGAGGTCTGTAAACATTTTTGATTTAAAAAAAGTGGTGCCCAACTACAAAAAATGTCCCCCGATCTGGGACAGCGATTAGTTAAAAATAGTTTAATATATTTGTGGTATCCTGTGAATTTCAATTAAATACAAGCATTTTTCGATTCTAAATAAATGTTTGTAACCTTACTTTCCCGGATGACCCTCAAATTTGTTTTTTGGGTTTAAAGGGAATTTGGGGGGGACAATTAAATTGGCCCCCGCCTTTGCGCACCAGATATTTTATAATGGGGGTTTTCCCGAAATAAATAGTTTTTACCATGATGTACCGACAACTCCCTTAAACATGATGGAACCCCATTATAATTGCTTGTTTGATATATGGATTTTGAGAAACCCTGCTCTTTTATTTAAACGAAATGGAAAATGAATCGAAGTAGGTTTATCATTTTTGATCCTTATGAACAGACTTTTTTTTTTGTGAAAATATTTTGCTTATATTTGTTTACACTTTTTTCAAAATTTAGTAGGCAATTTTTAATGAAAATAAAAAAAACCCTTCCAAAAACATAATTATATTTCCTTTCTTCAAATTAAAAAATTGTCAAAAAAGACCTTTTGGGGAAAAAAAAGGGTTTTTAAGGGCAATTTGTTGGTTTTTTTTCCATAGTATACAATTCTACAATAAAAAATACAAAGGGTGCTTAAATTTTTAAAAAAATTAATTTTGGTGAAACCCTTGGGAAAACTCCACTTAAAAAGTAAATTATGTTATTTTTTGTGTCTCAAAACCAAGCAAATTTTTTTTTAAACATTTTCTCTTTAAATCCGGGTTTTCATTGTGCAAACTTTTAAAAAAAAACCCCTCTGTATAATATCTAAAGATATAACCTGGTATTTTAAAAGTGGTAAGTTTTTTAAAAACCTTTATTCATCAAATAGATAAAAATTTTAAAATTTGCATCAGAGAATGGGTTAGGGAAAACAAATTAATTTAAAAATTGTAAGCCTTTTTTGATTTAATAAATTGTTAGAAAAAAACCCTTAAAAATAGATGATGGTAGGGGGAAAGCGATATCTTCAGATATGGGGGGGCACTAAAATTTTTGAATTGTTGCATCCAAATACAGCTTTATACTTTTCCAAAGGATTCTTTTTTTATTTCAGGGTGTTTATTAAATTTAAATAAATACTAACATATACTTGAATACATATTAAATAACTCTTCTTTAATATGGCAAGACCATGTAGTCACCTTGTTGCCAAGTGTCCCATATGGTCATCTGCAGTATTTGGAAACTGTTCTTGGTCTAGGCTAATTTAAAGAAACAGAATAAGTGATGTTAAACTACAATATAGAAATCCACCCTCAATGCAGTCAATCAGGATTCAAACCAAATTATGGCCTTTAAACTTTCTCGTACTGGTCTAATCCTTCTAGTCACAAATGGAATTGCTTAGACAAAGTACTGTTTCCTTTTTGCAGAATGGGGACTGCTTTTTTTTTGTTACCATTATGCCTTGCAACTGCATGGCAGCAGATGAATGACAAAACAATCACATCGTTGGGTGCGTGCAGGTTTTTTTTTTCAAAAGCACAGATTTGTTGCTAGGAAAAACAAAAGCTTTCAGTAAACTTCTACTTCGTCCAGTATCATTATGGACGTAGTAGAAATAGGTGCTATTTTTTATCTTGTAGTCTGGAGTAGAAAATGACATGAACATCAATATTGGGTACACCCCATTTATAGTTAAATACTTTCACTTGGAAATGAGATAGTGAGAAAGCAAGACTGAGATGGTATGTGCATGTAATGAGGATGGAAAAAGAAAGGATGGCAAATAAGTATGTAGAAAAAAAAGACCACAAGGGAGGCCAAGAAAAGCTCAGGAGCAATACATAAAGTGTTCAAGTGAGAGGAGAAGAATGTGGATGGATCGAGGAAGATGGGGCATTCTACTAAAGTGACTACCACAGGCTGGAAACAGTTGATCTTGACTTGGAAAGTCTTGTACAAACTTGAACGTTATTATAACTGTCTGTGATAAGTTTTTTTCCCGTTGTGTTTCCAGTTTCTCTAGTTGGACTCTCAATTGTTTGGAAGGACACCGAATGGAAAGTGTGCCTGAACAAAACTAATCTGTTACCTTGAAGTCGTAGATTTTGAAATTACCAAAGAAAATGTTTAATCAAGATGTAAAGCATTTTTTTTTTAAGTTGAATTACTCTGCTTCTCACAATTTCCTAACCAGTTTAGGCCCCAATCTATTTATAAAAAGTGGCTTTTTTTAGAAAGGAAAATTTCTTCATCTTTCAATAAAAACGACTTTCAATTCTGATTTTAAATATAACATGAAATTTTAAAGAAAATGTTATTCTAACATGATAAAAAAATTGGGTAATATTGTAAAAGTCTAGTTTTATTATAAATTATATTATATGAGCATAATGATTACTCTAGTCATAGAGTATTAACCTCTACCAATTCACAACAGACCAAGTTCTAGAATATCAAATATGGGAATGCACAATAGTCATCAGAGATGGATTGGGAGTCGACTGAATGTGGGGATAACATCCATCTTGAAAATATTGATGCTGTGGTTCTTGTTGGAGGTAATGGCTGCATTTCGGAGCTTTTCCTTCGAGATCCCTCATGAAAACTTGTATACATCCATTCCTGTTTGGTATGAACATTGCAATAGGTGGAGACTTGGGACAGTTACAGGACCTGAAGAATCATGATCCTTGTGTCATTCTTCTTGTCTCCACTGATACTCTTTATTAATACACCAATTAAATGGCGAAAGACACATTTTCATTTGTCTTAGTCTGCTGTTTCTGACTTAAAATGCCAACTTGATTTTAAAAGCTTTTTGCCCGGCCCCCCCTCCTTGCGGGTTTTTTTGGGAGAGATTTTCTCACCCCGGGTTTGATTTCATTTCTGCAGGGTTTTCAAATGTTTCATTTTTTTTCCTCATTCACCTTCTAGAAAATTTATGCCGTAGACTTGAATTTGTTCGGGGCAGAAAAAAAAAAAAGTTCCAAAGTAACAACTTTTTTTGCTTAACCTTTCTTGTCCACCCCAATATTTTTCTTCCTGTATTCCCCGAAAAAAAAAAGATCAAAACCAGGGGCCCCGGGTTTATTTACATTTTTTAAAGGGTTTTCTGCATCACCCCTCTTTTTACGTACGCATTACCATAGGGAGACTGGGGTACTCCCTAGGGCGTGAGATTTTGGGGGGTGCAACTTTTAAAAATTTTCAAATGTGACAGCATCCCCTTAAAGGGTAAACGCATGGGATGTAAACCGGACCTTGTCTTCAGCATGAATGAAAAAAGGGTTAGTTTCACACTTTTTAATTATGTTGTTAGCTCAAATAGCATAATTAATTCACAACACTCCCTTCACTTGACCCCATGGTGATGCCCCAGCCAGGGACTACATCTCAATCTTTCACTATTGAATAACTGGGAAAAAAATATATTTGAATGAATACGGTTTTGTATTCACACAATTTAAAATCAAAAGTAAAATACATAAAATATTGTTGTAGTTGTGAAATCCCAGAATATTACTACGGAGAAATCACTATTATTTTGATAAATCAAAAGAATACAACAAAATGTTATTGATTTGTATCTAAATTCTGTGTCACCCATTTACTGAAATAGTGGTATGAGGAAGGAACGGGTCAGCAAAGGGGTTGTTAGAAATAGTGGATAGGGGGAAAAGAAGGAACGGGTTTCAGCACGAGGCTTGTAGAAGATATGGAAGGAAAATAAGAACAGGTTCGCAGGGGGGCCTTTAAAATAGGGGAAAAAAGGAAACATTCAGCAAAAGCTTGTTAAAGATAGTGGATAGGGGAAGAAGGAACAGGTTAAAAACGAGGCTTGTTAAAGATATGGATGTGGAAAAAGAAACAGGTCGCACGGGCTGTTAGAAGATAGTGGATAGGGGGAGAGAAGGAAAGGTTCAGACGAGGCTTGTTAGAAGATAGGGGAGAAAGGAACAGGTTCAGAAAGGGGGTTTTTAGAAGATAGTAGAGAAAAGGGAACAGGTTCAAACGGGCTTTTTAAAAAGATTTGGATAGTGTAGAAAGGGAACGGGTTCAGAACGAGGCTTGTTAGAGGATGTGGATAGTGTAGAGAAGAACGGTTTTCAAAACGAGGCTTTTTAGAAAGATAGTGGGAGAAGAAAAATTCAGAACGGGGCTTGTTAGAAATAATGGATTTTGTCGAGAAGGAAAGGTTCAAACGGGACTTTTTAAAGATAGTGGAGAAAAGGAAAGGTTCACACGACTTGTTAGAAAAATGGATAGGTAAAAAGGAACAGGTTCAAAACGGGGCTTGTTAAAGATGTGGATATGTAAGAAAACAGGTTCAGAACGGGGCTTTTTAGAAGATAATGGTATTGAGAGAAGAAAATGGTTCGAACGAGCCTTTTTAGAAGATATAAGGAAAAGGAACGGTTCAGCACGAGGTTGTTAAAGATAGGATATGTAGAAAAGGAAAGGGTTCAAACAGGCTTGTTAGAAGATAATGGATATTGGAGAGAAGAAAATGGTTCAAAACGGGGCCTTTTTTAGAAGATAGGGAGAGAAGAACGGGTTCACACAGGCTTTTTAGAAGAAAAGGATAGTGTAGAAAAGGAACATTCAAAACGAGGCTTTTTAAAGAAATAGTAGAAAAAAGGAACGGTTCACACAGGCTGTTAGAAGATAGTGGATAGTAGAGAGAAGGAACAGTTCAAACGAGGCCTGTTGAAGATAGGGGAAAAGTGTAGAAAAGGGAAAACAGGTTCAGCACGAGCTTGTTAGAAGATAGTGGAAGAAGGAACAGGTTCAACGAGGCTTGTTAGAAGATAATGGATAGTGTGAAAGGAACGGGGTTCAGAACAGGCTTTTAGAAAATAATGGATATTTTAGAAAGAAACAGGTCAGAACGAGGACTGTTAAAGATAGGGAAAAAGGGGAAAGGTTTAGCACGGGGGCTTTTTAAAGATAGTTAAAAAAGGAACAGTCAGAATGAGGCTTGTTAGAAGAAAAATGGATAGTGTAGAGAAGGAACAGGTCAGAACGAGGACTGTTAAAGATAGTGGGGAAAGGAACATTTCAGTAAACCCTTTTTAAAAAATAGTGGAGAGAAGAACGGTTCAGAACGAGGCTTTTTAAAGATAGGGGAGAAAAGGGAAAAGGGTTCGCACGAGGCTTGTTTAAAAGATAGTGGAGAAAGGAACGGGTTCACACTGGGCTTTTAGAAATATGTAAGAAGGAAACAGTTCAGCACGAGGCTTGTTAAAGATAGGGGATAGTGTAAAAAAGGAAACAGGTTCAGAACGAGGCTTGTTAAAAGATAGTGGAAGGTAGAAAAGGAAACAGGTTCAGAACGGGCTTGTTAGAAGAAGAGAGAAAAGGAAACAGGTTCAGCCGGGGCTTGTTAGAAAAATAGGGATAGTGTAGAGAAGGAACAGGTTCTCACAGGCTTGTTAGAAGAAAGTGTAGAAAAGGGAACAGGTTCAGCACGAGGCTGTTAAAATAGTGGATAGTGTAGGAAGGAACAGGTTCTACTAGGCTTGTTAGAAGATAGTGTAAAGAAGGGAACGGGTCAGAACAGGCTTGTTAGAAGATATGGATAGTGAAAAGAAAGGAAACAGGTTCTCACTAGCTTTTTAGAAGAATGTAAAAGGGAACGGGTTCACCGGGGTTGTTAGAAGATAGTGGAAGTGTAAAAAAGGAACGGGTTCAGACGGGGCTTGTTAAAAAGATGTGGTATGTAGAGAAGGAACATTTTCAGAACGAGGCTTGTTAAAAGATAAGGGTAGTGTAAAAAGGGAAAACGGGTTCAAACGAGGTTGTTAAAGATAGGGGATAGGTAGAAAAGGGAACGGGTTCAGAACGAGGCTTGTTAAAAGATAATGGATAGGAGAAAAGGGAAAACGGGTTCATAACGAGGCTTTGTTAGAAGAAAGTGAGAAAAGGGGAACAGGTTCGCAGAGGACTTTTAGAAGATAGTGGATAGGGGAGAAAAGGAACAGGTTCAAAACGGGGCTTGTTAAAGATGTGGAGAAAAGGAACGGTTTCAGCACGGGGCTTGTTAGAAAAAAGTGTAAGAAGGAAAAGGGTTCAGCACGAGGCTTGTTAGAAGATAGGGATAGTGTAGAGAAGGAACAGGTTCAGAACGGGGTTGTTAGAAGATAGGGGATAGTTAGGGAAAAGGGAAAGTTCGAACGGGTTGTTAAAATAAGGAAGTGTAGATAAGGAACAGGTTCAACGAGGCCTTTTTAAAGATAGGGGATAGTGAGAAAGGAACGGGTTCAGAACGGGGCTTGTTGGGAAGATAAGGATAGGTAGAGAAGGAACAGTTCAAACGAGGGCTTGTTAGAAGATAAGGATATGTAAAAGGAACGGGTTCAGAACGGGGACTGTTAAAAAGATAGTGGATAGTGTGAGAAAGGAACGGGTTCAAACGAGGCTTGTTAGAAGTAGGGGAGAAAAGGAACGGGTTCAAACGGGCTTTTAAAAGATGGGGGATAGTGTAGAAAAGGGAACGGTTTCAAAAACGAGGCTTGTAGAAGATAGGGATGTGTAGAGAAGGAACATTCAGAACGGGGTTTGTTAGAAGATAGGGGATAGTGTAGAGAAAAACGGGTTTTCAAAACGAGGCTTGTTAAAATAGGGTAGTGTAGAGAAGAACGGGTTCAGAATGAGGTTGTTAGAGGATAGTGGATAGTGAGAAAGGAACAGGTTCAAAAACGGTTGTTAAAGAAGGGGGAGAAAAAAAATTTTTCACACGAGGCTTGTTAGAAGATGTGGATAGGTAAAAAGGGAACAGGTTCAGAACGGGGGCTTATTAGGGGATATGAATGGTAGAGAAGGAACGGGTTCAGCACAGTTGTTAAAAGATAGGGAAAAAGGGGAACGGTTCACACGAGGCTTGTTAGAAGAAGGGGATAGTGAGAGAAGGAACGGGTTTTCACACGGGGCTTTAGAAATGGGGAGAGAAGGAACAGGTTCGCACGAGGCTGTTAAAAGATAGTGATATGTAAAAAGTACAGGTTCAAAAACGAGGCCTGAAAGTTAGTGTAAAAGGGAACTTTCAGAACGAGGACTTTAAAATGGGGATATGTGAAAAGAAACGGGTTCAGAACGGGGCCGTTAAAGTATGTAAAAAGGGAACAGGTTCAAACGAGCCCTGTTAAAGAAGGGAAAAGGTAAAAAGGGAACAGGTTCAGAACGAGGCCTGTTAGAAGTGGGGAAGAAGGAACAGGTTCAGAAAGAGGCTTTTTAGAATAGGTAAGAAGAAAGGGTTCAAAACGAGGCCTGTAAAATAGTGGAGAAAAGGGAACAGGTTAAGAAAGAGGTTGTTAGAAGATAGGGGATAGTTAGAGAAGGAACGGGTTTCAGCACGAGGGTTAGAAGATAGTGGATAGGGGAAAAAGGGAACAGGTTTGCACAGGCCTTTAAAGATAGGGGAAGAAGGAACAGGTTCAGCCGAGGGCCATTAGAAGATGGGGAGAGAGGAACAGGTTCAGACGGGGGCCTTTAAAGAATGGTAGGGAGAAAAGGGAACGGGTTAGCACGAGGCCTGTTAGAAGAAGGGATATGGAGAGAAGGAACAGGTTCAGCACGAGGCTTGTTAAAAATATGGAAGAAGGAACGTTCAGAACGGGGCCTGTTAGAAAAAAGGGATAGTGGAAAGGAAGGAACAGGTTTCAAAACGGGGCTTGTTAAAGAGGTGGAAGAAGGAACAGGTTCAGAACGGGCCTTTTAAAAAGATAGGGATAGGGAGAGAAGGAACAGGTTCACACGAGGCTTGTTAAAGATAGGGGAGAAAAGGGAAAAGGGTTCAGCACGAGGCTTGTTAAAATTGGATTTTTGAGAGAAGGAAAGGTTCAGCACGGAGGGTTAAAAATAGGGGAGAGAAAAACAGGTTCAGCACGAGGCTTTTTAGAAATAGGGGAAGAAGGAACGGGTTCCCAAACGAGGCTTTTAGAAGAATGTAAAAAGGGAACACGTCACACGGGCCTGTTAAAGATGTGGATATTTAAGAAGGAAGGTTCACACGGGCTTTTTTAGAAAAATGGAGAGAAGGAACGGGTTCAGCCGAGGCTTTTTAAATATAGTGGAGAAAGGAACGGGTTCAAACGAGGGCTTTTTAAAGATGGGGAATTGGAAAAGAGGAAACAGGTTCAAACGAGGCCTGTTAGAAGATGTGGTATGGAAAAGGAAAGGTTCAAAACGGGGTTGTTAGGGATAGTGGATAGTGTAAAAAGGGAACAGGTTCAGAACGAGGCTTGTTAGAAGATAGTGGATATGTAAGAAGGAAAGGTTCAGCGAGGCCTTTTAGAAGATGTGGATGGGAAGAAGAACGGGTCAGAACACCTGTTAGAAACAGGGGAGAGAAAACATGTTCAAAAAGGGGGCTTTTTAGAAGATAGGGGAGAGAAGGAACAGGTTCAAACGAGGCCTTTAGAAGATAGGGGAAATTTTTGGAAAAGGGAAACAGGTTCACCGACTTGTTAGAAATAGGGATAGTGTAAAAAGGGAACGGGTTCAAAACGGGGCCCTTTTAAAGATAGTGGATATGAGAGAAGAACAGGTTCATAACGAGGCTTGTTAGAGGATAGTGGAAAGTGTAAAAAGGGAACAGGTTCACCCGGGGTTTGTTGAAGTAGGGGGATTTAGAGAAGGAACGGGTTCAGAACGGGGCCTGTTAGAAAGATAGTGGATAGTGTAAAAAGGGAACGGGTTCAAAACGAGGCCTGTTAGAAGATAGGGGAGAGAAGAACATGTTAGTAAGAGGCTTGTTAAAAGAAGGGAGAGAAGGAAAGGTTCAAACGGGGCCTTTTAGAAGATAGGGATTGGGAGAAGGAACAGGTAGAAACGGGGCTTTTTAGAAGATGTGGAGAGAAGGAACAGGTTCAGCACGGTTTGTTGAAGATGGGGAGAAAAGGGAAAAGGGTTCAAAAACGAGGCCTGTTAGAAGAAGTGGAAGGGGAGAAAAGGGAACATTTTCCACGAGGCTTGTTAGAAGAATGAGAGAAGGAACAGGTTCAGAACGGGGCCCTTTAAAAGATAGTGGAGGTGAAGGAACGGGTTCCACGGGCTTTTTAAAGATAGTGGAGAAAGGGGAACGGGTTCAGAACGAGGCCCTTTAGAAGATAGTGGATAGTGGAGAAAGGAACAGTTCAGCACGGGGTTTGTTAGAAGATAGGGGAAAGGACGGGTTTCAAAACGAGCCTTTTTAGAAATAGGGGATAGTGGAAGGGAAACAGGTTCACACGAGGCTTTTTAGAAGATAGGGGAGGAAGGAACATTTTCAGAACGGGGCCTTTAGAAGATAGTGGATAGTGGAGAAAGGGAAAACAGGTCACACGAGGCTTTTTTTAAAGATAGTGGAGAGAAGGAACGGGTTTAGCACAAAAGGGCGTTTAGAAGATAGTGGATAGTGAAAAAAGGAACATTCAGCACGAGGTTTTAGAAGATAGTGGAGAAAGGAACAGTTCACACGAGTTTTGTTTAGAATATAGTGGAGAAAAGGGAAACGGGTTTCAGAACGGGGCTTGTTAGAAGAAGTGGATAGGGGAAAAAGAAGGAACAGGTTCAACGGGGTTGTTAAAAGATAGTGTAAGAAGGAACAGGTTCAGAACGGGGCCTGTTAAAGAATGGTAGTGGAGAAAGGAACGGGTTCAGCACGGGGTTTTTTTTTAGAAGATAGGGGGATAGTGGAGAGGGGAACAGTTCAGAACGGGGGCCTTTTAAAAGATAGTGATATGGAAGAAGGAACGGGTTCAGCACGAGGCTTGTTAGAAGTGGGGGAAAAGGGAACAGGTTCAGAACGGGCCTGTTAAAAGATAGGGATAGGGGGAAGAAGGAACGGGTTCGCCGAGGCTTTTTTAGAAGATAGGGGGAGGAAAAGGAAAGGTTCAGCACGGGCTTTTTAAAGATAGTGGAGGGGAGGAACAGGTTAAACGGGCCTTTTAGAAGAAGGGGGATGGGGAGAGAAGGAACGGGTTCACACAGGCTTTTTAAAAGATAGTGGAAGAAGGAACAGTTAGACGAGGCTTGTTAAAGTTGATAGTGTGGAAAAAACACTTCGACGAGGCTTTTTAAAGATAGGGAGAAAAGGAACGGGTTTCAGCCGAGGCCTGTTAAAGAAGTGGAGAGGGGGAACAGGTTTTCAGAACGAGGCCTGTTAGAAAAAGGGGAGTGGAGAAAGGAACATTCAGCACGAGGCTTGTTAGAAGATATGGATAGTAAAAAGGGAAACAGGTTCAGAACAGGCCTGTTAAAGATAGGGGATGTGAAGAAAGGAACGGGTTTTCAAACGAGGCCTGTTAGAAGATAGTGGAGAGAAGGAAATGTTCTAAGAGGCTTGTTAGAAGAAGTGGAGAGAAGAACGGTTCAGAACGAGGTGTTAGAAAAAAGGGGTAGTGGAGAGAAGGAAAAGGGGTTCAGCACGAGGCTTGTTAGAAGATAGTGGAGAAAGGAACAGGTTTTCACACGAGGTTTGTTAGAATATAGTGGAAAAAGGAACGGGTTCAGCACGGGCTTGTTAGAAATAGGGAGAAAAGGGAACGGGTTAAAGCACAGGTTGTTAGAAGATAGTGAGAAAGGAACGGGTTCACACGAGGCTTGTTAAATATAGTGGAAAGGAACATCAGAACGGGGGCTTGTTAGAATATATGGAGAGAAAAAAAAGGGTCAGAACGGCTTTTTTAAAAAATAGTGGATATTTGAGAGAAGGAACGGTTCAAACGACCCCGTTAGAAGATAGGGATAGTGGAGAAAAGGAAACGGGTTCAAAACGAGGCTTTTTAAAGGGGATAGGGGTAGGTAGAGAAGGAACAGGTTCAAAACGAGGCTTGTTAAAATTAGTGGAGAAAAGGAACAGTTCAGCCCAGGCTTTTTAAAAGAAGTGGATAGTGTAGGAAGGAACAGGTTCAGAACGGGGCCGTTAGAAGAAGTGGATAGTGTAGAAAGGAAAAGGTTCAGAACGAGGCCTTTAGAAGATAGTGGAAAAAAGGAACATGTTCAGTAAGGGGCTTGTTAAAAGATAGTGGAGAAAAGGAAACAGGTTAAACGGGGCCCTTTTGAAATAGTGGATAGTGGAGAGAAGAACAGGTTCAGCAGGGGCTTTTAAAAAATTTAGGGGAGAAAAGAACGGGTTCAGCACAGGTTTTTTTTAGAAGATAGTGGAAGAAGGAACAGGTTCAAACGAGGCCTTTAAAGAAGTGGATAGGGAGAAAAGGGAACGGGTTTCAGCACGAGGCTTGTTAGAAAAAAGTGGGGAAGGACGGGTTCAAAGGGAGGCCTGTTAGAAGATAGGGGAGTAAAGGAAAGGTTCCACGAGGCTTGTTAGAAATTTGGGGAGAGAAGGAACAGGTTCAAACGGGGCCCTTTTAGAAGATAGTGGATATGGGAAAAGAACAGGTTCAGCACGGGGGCTTTTTAAAGATAGGAAGAAGGAACGGGTTCAGCGAGGCCCTGTAAAAAAAGTGGATGTGGAGAAAAGGGAAACAGGTTTCAGAAAGGGGCTTGTTAAAAGAAGTGGGAGAAGGAACGGGTTCAGAACAGGCCGTTAGAAGATAGGGGTATGGAGAAAAGGGAAAACGGGTTCAGAACAGGCTTGTTAGAAGATAGGGAGAAAAGGGAAAACGGGTTTCAGCACGAGGCTTGTTAAAGATAGTGGAGAGGGAAAGGGGTTCAGCACGAGGCTTGTTAGAAATGGGGAGAGAAGGAACGGGTTCAAACGAGGCCTTTTAAAAGATGTGGGAAAGGGAACGGTTCAGCACGAGGCTTGTTAAAAGATAGGGGAGAAAAGGAAAGGGTTTTCAGCACGACTTGTAAAGATGGTGGAGAAAAGGGAACAGGTTCCACAGCTTTTTAGAAGATATGGAGGAAGGAAAAGGGTTCCACGGGCTGTTAGAAATATGGGGGAAAAGGAACAGGTTCAAACGAGGCTTTTAAAGATATGGTTTGGGGAGAAAAGGGAACGGGTTCAAAACGACTTGTAGAAGATAGTGGGGAAAGGGAAAGGTTTCAGACGAGGCTTGTTAGAAATAGTGGATAGTTAGAGAAGGAATAGTTCAGAACGAGGTTTGTTAAAAGATATGGATAGTTAGAAAAGGGAAAACGGTTCAGAACGGGGCTTGAAAAGATAGTGAGAGAAGAACAGGTTCAGAACGGGCCTGTTAAAGAAGTGATAGGGGAGAAAAGGAACGGTTCGAACAGGCCTTTTAAATGATAGGGATAGTTAGAAAGGAAAGGTTCAGAACGAGTTTTGTTAAAAGAAAGGGATTGTAGAGAAGGAACGGGTTCAAACGAGGTTTTTAGATGATAGTGGATATGAGAGAAGGAATAGGTTCAGAAAAAAAGGCTTGTAGAAGATAGGGGGAATAGTGTAGTAAGGAATGGGTTTTCAAAGAGGCTTGTTAGAGATAGGGGATAGTGTAGAAAAAAAACGGGTTCAGAAAAGGCTTGTTAAAAGATAGTGGATAGTGTAAAAGGAACAGGTTCAAACGACTTTTAGAAATAGTGGATAGTGTAAAAAAGGATGGGTTCAGAACGAGGTTGTTAAAAGATAGTGGATAGTGTAAAAAGGGAAAAGGGTTCAAAACGAGGTTGTTAGAAGATAGGGATAGTGTAAGAAGGAACAGGTTCAAAGGGGCTTTTTAAAAAAGTGGAAGTGTAGAGAAAACGGGTTCAGAACGGGCTTGTTAAAGATAGTGGATAGTGGATAGAAGAACGGGTTCAGAAGAGCTTGTTAAAATAGTGGATAGTGTAGATAAGGAACGGTTCAAACGAGGCTTGTTAGAAATAGTGTAAAAAGGGAAAACAGGTTCAAACGAGGCCTGTTAGAAATAGGGGTATGTAAGAAGGAATGGGTTCAGAACAGGCTTTTTAGAAGAAGTGGATATGTGAAAGGAAACGGTTTCAAACGGGGGCTTGTTAGAAAAATGGAGTAAAGGGAACGGGTTAAAACGGGGGCCCTGTTAGAAATGGGGGAAGTGAGAGAAGGAACGGGTTCAAACGAGGCTTGTTAAGATATGATAGGGGAGAAAAGGAAAACGGGTTAAAAATTGGGGGGCTTGTGACTCACAGGCTGCCCTGCAAACAAATTCATGTCAAAAGGTCCCAACCATTTTACATCCAACAGCTGCTCTTTTCACTTAGCGTTTTAATTACATGATTTTTATAATACTACACTTTATTGACTATAAAATTTTTTTTTCAACGTTTACAAGACGTATTTTAAAAATTTGGCAAGTCCTTGGAACTGTTTAATTCCTTATGATATATTCAATTTTTACATTTTAAAAAATTTATAACACAAATGGGTTTCGGGAATTTACTAACACAAATGGTTACAGGGGTGCCTATCGCTGCCCCCTTGTTCACAATGCGGGGCGACCCTCCCCCTTGCCCCCCCTTTCCCTCTTCAAAAAAACCCCCCCCCCACCCCCTTTTTGGTGGTCCCGTTTAACAGATAAAGGAAGACCTGGTGGGCTAGGGTTAAGGGGCTGACTTCTTTTCGGGGCCAAATTCAATCCTCGGTCCCACAATTTATTATTCCAAACCCTTCCTTTCCCCCTACAAACATCTTGTGAAAGGGGGAAGCCAGGCCGCCACCGTGGTTCGGACCCATGTAAACTGAGGTCCCCCATTTTATTCATTACGCCCTACATTAACATTAGCATAAGTGCATAGTACCGAATGGGGAGTAGACATCTAAAATTAATAAAATAATAACAGATAACATAGATGTTTTGTAGAGGGGGGGGGGGGTCTCAGTATGTGCCTAGGGGGGCGCCATATTTCTTAAAGTGGCCCTGCTTTTTATACACTTATGTTTAATTAATTTATTTTTATTAACTGATTTTTTCCCTTAAATTCAATATTTCCTCCAATACTTTAAGCCCCTGCCTTATAGAAAACACATAAAATAAATAAAATGCACACATTCATTTACCCTGAAAGGTAGCAAGCAGTCTTACCTTGACTGGTTACACTAAGAGCCTATCTTATAAGCTGTACCATAGTGTAATAATACAAGATAAGCTTGCCTTTCCGTGACCTTGTAGTTTTCTTGTACGATTGACTGAAAATTGCAGCAAGATCGACCTGTTGCCGACCCATGACCTAAAACGCTTCCATTTGTCTTGGATCTCCTACCCTGAGACAAAAATATAATTAATATTCATGCTATTTTCAATATGTTGCATCCCTTATTATTTTTTTTCTATTTTTTCAAGTACCTTTCTACGGGAATGATCGTGCATGCCATCTCACAGAATTATGACTTGGCGTCAAAAATACAACCTTTGATCACAGATACATGCAGCAACCTATGGTATATTCTAGTATTACTGTACATGAGTCCTAACAGAATATTGAAGACTGGATTCAAATTACCGACAAGAGTTCTGTGAGAGAACAAACTTCCCAATTGTAATTGGGGCTTTGAACGGGAAACACATTCGGATTGTCCAATCTAGTGGATCTGGAATGATTTTTTCTACTTTTATTTTTGATGGCCTGAGTCACTCGACTATAAGTTCCTTTATGGGAAGTTTGGAGGCCAGGGACATCAGGTGATTCAACACTTACATTCAAACCAACAATGGGAAAAAGACACAAAAAATGCCGGTATTCCAAAAGCTTGCTGTTGCCTCTGGAGAAAATACTTGAGTGCTTTTTTTTTTAGTTTCATATGAGGCTTTTAAATTTTAAATATAAACTTTTATGAGAGTTTAAAAAACGTCCTACATTCTGGGGGATTTTTAATAGCAACTGTAAAAAATTTTTTTAGAATGAACCTTTGTAATTTATCATTAAATGGGTATTATGTACGGGCCCCATGAACAGCATTACCTCTTTCTGAGTCGATTGTCAAGTAGCTTCTAATTCCCCTTACGAAAAAGACGGAAAAAAAGACACCCCCTTGAACCGTCACCCCAAGCACATGTAGGAAGCTTCCTCACATTGGATGTGAGGATATTTCCCCTCCCCCCCGGGGTCACTAAATGGTCTACTGGGGACTAATACCATAACTTTTTGGTTTTTTAGAATTTTGTCAGCTTTGCTACAGTTTTATCACTTTTTAAATGTAATAAACAACATTTTTCAAGAACAAAAGGATGTAGGTGTTTTTTTTAAATTTCAAAATATATTAAAACCAAACATATAAAAAAATAAATTTTTAAAACCTCAAAATATTTTTGTTAATAAATGTTTTTACAAACTTCCCCCGTATCTTCTTTTAAATTGTATTGCAATTCCAATTTCTCCAACAAAGCTTTGAAAAACCTCAAGACACAAACTTTTCTTCAAGTTTTTGTTTTGAATACTCTTTCGGCTCTAATTATAGAGAGCAGGTTATTTTTTAAACTTCTATAAGTTGGTAGATCCCCTCAATTAAAAAATGACATGGAAAAAAAAAAACCCGTACAGAAATAAATCAAAAAAAATTACAATCACACAATAGATATACCCCTGTATTTATTCCAAAACTAGACTAAAATTTGGACGGGACAGTCAATTTTTGGGGGCAATGACAGAATTGCGCCCGTGTACACCCTCTTTTGAATATTCATGCAACCTTGTCATAAGACAAGTTTCGCAATGTTTTGGGCCCCCCATAACGCTTTTTAAGTGCTGAAAAAACAGTTTTTTTTTTTTTCCTTGTTGTTTACACACAACACACTTATTGACAACAAAACAGTTATAGACAATTTATTGACCTGTACACATAACCTTAGAATAAATACCTATTACAATAGGGCCTCGCTCTACGACGACTCGCTATAATGCGGATATAGCCTTTTTTTAACTTTCAAATGCATATAAACTCTTAATAACATGTTTTCAGTATACTATATAAATGTATGTAAATAAAAAAAGAATCAAATAATCATTTGATAGCTTCCTTTATTTTATATTCAATAGTTTAAAATGATGCAATAGTGCCCATCACTACTGTAAACAGACTGAATTGCCGACATGAAATGGCAATAAGAGTGAGAAAATTCCCAAACATAGTGAACATTGATATAATTGAAAACCAATTGTATTAGTGGAACGTCGTAAAATGGGGTTCTACTTTTGTCATTTTAAATATTTTGTCTAAAGCTAATCAATGTTGAGCATATTTGATTAAATCTTGTTATGTTTTTGAATTTTTATTTATCCTGTGTTGAGCAGATTTAATAAATTTATTGTTATTTTTTGAGTGTATATATTATAGTTTTATGTTTGAGAAAATGTGTGTTGATATTTATAATTAATATTATAGTTTTGTAAACTTGTATGTATTAAAAGTTCAAGAAACAAAGTTATGTTAAAGTGTTGTAGGTGTTCTTCTGTAATGGGACTGACAGGGCTTGTTACAATACTGGCTACAAGTTGTCAATCTGTCTGAAGATGAGACGACTTGACGTGTTGAAATAAAAATTGTTTTTGTAATTGTTTTCCAGTAGAACGCTCACAGAGGCTGAAAGGGGGTATAGCACTTCTGAAAAGGGATTTTTTGCATGTATGTTCGTTGTAGAAAAGTTTAGAGAGTATCTTGAACAACACGAGTTTGATCTATACACTGATAACAGAGCTTGGGTGTGGTTGTGCTAAACTGTTGGTAGCTAGTACCTTCTGGGAAATCCCTCAGGCAACCCTCACGAGGTCCTCGCTGGGCAACTCAGGTTGAAAGCCCTTTTAAGGGTGATTCCTGAAGGGTAGGTGCATGACCTCCATGGGGTAAATGCCCCTATGTTATAGCCCAGCAATTACGTAAGGGAGAGCCAAATCCTCCCGCTCAGAGAAGCTGACCAAGGGAGGGGTAGGGGCCACATGGTCATCAGTCACTGAATTGCCTGCTGTGCATGTAGTGTGCATGGCTACGCTCAAAGGACATAGCCCATGAAGGGTTAGAAGAGCCTCGCAAAAGGGGTTGGCTCCCCAAACAAGTGAATACCGAACCCTGATACAAGGTGTTAGCCTAGTGAATTGACGGTACTCTTAAATCCCTGGCAAACACAATGTTATTGTGGATGCACTATCTCAAAGTAAGCTATACCTCCTGTCTGTGTTATCCAATACATCACTGAATCCTTTATTTCTATCTATGAACAAAAAAACCGACCCATTGTGTCCTGAGATAATTGGTAAACTTGATAATGTAGAATTTGTTGGTTTGAATTCTTCTGTCTGAAGGTCTATTGTTTGTTGGCGTAGGTAAAGAAATCTAGTAGTAATGTTGTTCCGTGGTTGTTAGACCCATTTTTAGATATTTTCATGATTCAATAATTCTAAGTGGTCACGTGGGTATCCTTAAAAAATGCCACAAGATAGCTAAAGACTTTTTTTTGTCTGGGATGTAAAGAGGAGAGTTATTCAATGTGAGGCCTGTCAGAATTCCAAAGTTCGGCTTCATTCAGCGGTGTGGCCCAATAACCATGGAAAATGTTTATTGTTGACTATCTAGGCCTCTCCCTCGTTTTTCTTAGAGCAACATCTTATAACGAAGAATATACCTTTGTTATGTTTTAGCGCAGAAAGACATTATATTGGAGTGAAACTATGCATTTGTTCAGATTTTAACCGCCATCACTCTAAGCTTATATTGTGTCATTTGTCATGGTTAATCTGTATGCCTCCATATGAAGTATTTCAACTGTACTTTGGTTCCAACAATAAATTAATAAGACATTTATTAAATACCTTTAGGGCCTATGTGTATTCAGTTTTATTTCCATATAAAGAAGCCTCTTAGTTTTTTACTGTTCCTTGCCTACGAGAGTGTTGTGTAAAGTTTGCTAGGCTTGAACAGACGGATGAGGGGTATTTTTCGTGTTGTGTGCATCAGCAGGGTTATTCTCAGCGCACGGACATTTAAATATTGTAGAACTGGGTTAGTTAGTAAATCTTAAAAAAGTAAAAATACAACAATGGAAAGAGGAGACGTCGGGGGATTTGAAGGTGTTTCAAGTTTCTAGTGCGTGGATTCACACAATATCTACCACAATCAATCTTTATTTTTATACTTTTTAATTAGTTATATTTTTATCCAGTGTTTTGCTTTCTCTTTGAACTTGCTTTGGCAAATTCCAACAGAAATACAGTTTTCTACATAAATATAACCAAAGGACATGGATGGGCGTTTCAGAATAAAGCCCCACTTCAATCTTCGAGCACGGTAGCACATTATTATTCAACAAAAGAAAAACTCTTCAAAAGTATCCAGTTAATAAGTATTGTATTGCACACATTTTCCCCCGGTTTCACATTTTTTTTTTCAATATTACCAGGTAAAACCATTTTTAAAAATCCACTCTTATCTACAAACATCCGTCTAACCTGTACCTGCTAACATGATTGGAACTTCAATCTTGATTAGAATTTTATTCTTTTCATCATGAAATATAATAATCCAACAAAGAAAAATCACTTTCAATTAAACTTTTTTTTTCCTTCTGTTGGAAATGAAAATAATATCTAATATTGTTTATTTATATTACCTATATAATTATACAGTGACCAATATTGTGTTTTTTTCCCCATAAAAGTTCAGGATTGAGACGTCAAGCTAAAATATTTTACATTTAAATTAATTCTTAGTAATTTCTGGTAAAATGTATTATCCCAAGTATTTATACATCTGGTATTGGCTTTGGGCCTATTTTCTCATTTATATTTTTCTTTATTCATCACACGTGGTACCTTCTTTCATAAAGACACCATATGTGATATTGTTACAACCAAATATGTTTAGATAAAATTTCCTGTAGAATTAGATAGGTATTTAATTTAAGTGGATCCATTCAGGAAGGGTTTATCTGTATGGTGATTTAACAAAAGAAATAACATATGACACATTAAAAACTCGCATATTTAGAAGTATTGTAGGCCTGAATGGAGGCCAAGCTGAGCCAGGCCCAGATTGAGGATAGTCAGGAGAAGACTAGGATCTACGTCCTCATCTCCATGTGTCTCCTCACTTGTACCCTCAGGAAGTGTTTTGTTATAGTTAGCGACGACTAGGGGGTTCTGGTAAAAGAGAGAGTGGCGTATGCTTAGGTTACATTTCAGGAGATGTTGTGAGTGAGATCTCAGGCGCAAATAGCATGTGAGCTGGTCTCAAACCAGCGACACATGACCGAACAGCTGGAGCTTCAGTCGCCAAGGTTGGAGGAGACGTTTGAATAACCTCAGCTCAAAGTTAAACTGATAAACATCGGGGTTTTAAACAAAGCCATTGAGGATGTGCAGGGAAAACATGTAATTTCACCAAAACTCAAGAGGGGCTAGCTGTGAGCTTAGGTGCCACCACCAGTAAGAATAGGGGCATGCAAGGACTGTATAAGCAGGTGAGGTTGGGTTGTCCTAGCAGCCCGACGTCCCCAGTAGTGCTTTTGTTGACTGAGAGTTCCACCTGGTGAGTCACATCGCCTCCCTTGAGGAGTTGTTGAAAGTCACCGTCTAACCGATAAGGACGGAGTCCGGCTTTATGCAACTCATCTGAGGACACTGTTTCTTGGTGGTCGTTGGACCGCCACAACATCCACACGTGAGAACAGTTCAAGACGAAGTTTCTTGGGAAAGTTCTGGTCCATTGAGACTCAAGGTCAGGTCTACACATCCAGGAACTTAGAACGCTAGGGTTCCGTTGAAGGATATTTGGCCCAGATTTATTCCCAGAGCAGACATTTTGAGTCCACCATTTCGGACTTGGAACTGATCTGCATGATAACTCATCTGCTGCCGGTCAGGGAATGTGTTGAAAGGGACAACATATTGCTTGTTAGCGATCAGGGCTGGGCTGTTGTGATTAGACGCCTAGAACAGGAGCAATGTGAGACAGGCAGCTGTCACAACGATCCACCCCATGTATACATGACGAGGATCAGTTTGGAGATGCAACATCAAAGTTTGCAAAGGTCCTTGTCAGGCAGACATGGAGTAGGGGGAGTAAATGCAGGATGTTAAGTGGTGGCCAACCTCCTAACCCACATCTTGGCCAAGAGTGTAATAGCCACAATAATAATCACGAAGGTATGGATAGGAGGCAACCTAATATGTTATTTGCCACCCTACTATACTTTTCCATTTGTCTTTCTAATTTGTAAAATAATTTACAATATTATTTATTTTGGGTGAATTAAAATGTGTTCAAGAGTTTGTTTGTCCACGTTATGGCATGTGTTGTGTATGACAAATATAATTTATGTCCATTCACAATCATAGAAGGTAATAATACAGTCTAGCACTGTTTAAAAATTAAAATAATGAATTTTGAAATATGGAAGAAAACTTACCTCTTTATCAAACATATTATCCTCATATTCGGTTTGTTGAGTTTTATTTATTTTTATGGTCGTCCATTAAAAGCTTCACTTGGAATAATAACAAGTTCTCTTCCAGAATGGGAAAATAAAAGCAGTGAGAGGGGAAAATGAGTTTATCTACTTCTAAACTAGCACGCTTTCAATTCTGACATATGTAAATATTTTAACTCTCTTTAAAACAATTTCATATTCATTTCTAAATATATTCAACATTTATATTAAATTGTAATTTTGTAATCATTATTATTGTTGTTATGTTATTATTGTTATTATTACTATTATAATTATTATTATATTATTATATATTAGTAGTAGTAGTAGTAGTAGTAGTAGTGTTAGTTGTTGTTTTTTCTAGCTAACTAGGCTGCTGACAACTCAACATCGAACCCAGGAGGGCGCTACGTGGCTTAGGACGTTGGATCAATGAGTACGAGCGTTAAGGGGCTAACCATCGTGCACAAGGTACCGGGGTTCATACCCATGTAGGGTCACCTAAAGGTCATTCAGGCCATTGGTTTAGCATTCCGTGCTATACTTCGTTCTGTCACGAGCTCCTAAGTAATTCTATCAAGTTCTTTAATATCTTTCAATATTACTTTTCAACATCACATTTTGTAACAGAGCAAGGTAGTACATGAAACCATAACAACCAAAGCCGAACGTCAATTACGAACCTACAAATTCATATTTCCAGTCACCGTCCTTATTCTCGGAACAACACATCCTGACAGTTTAGGCCCACACAGTCATATTTCCAGTCCACCACAATCCTGACAGTTTAGACCCACACAGTCATATTTCCAGTCACCGTCCTTATCTCGAAGCAACACATCCTGACAGTTTAGACCCACACAGTCATATTTCCAGTCACCGTCCTTATCCTCGAAGCAAACACACCTGACAGTTTAGACCCACACAGTCATATTTCCTGCACCGTCCTTATCCTCGGAACAACACATCCTGACAGTTTA
>JBCFYV010003516.1:0-29037 GCA_039000515.1 Timema cristinae | reverse complement strand
AAGTCTGTTGGACAAAGTTTAAATTAAAGAACAGTACTTCCGGAATAGGTGGCGATCTGGATGGGAATTAGTGGAACTAAAGTTTTTAATAATCTTTTCTAAATGATTAATTCAATCTTTGCTAAATAATTAAATCTCTTTTTACCTTTTTTATGTATTTAATTTTACCTTAATACAGTCAACTCTCGATTCTACGACCCCGGGAATAGCGTCCCTCTCGAAGTACCGACCCTTTTTTGGGGAACCGTGAAAAATGTGGGAAAAAAGGTTGAAAAGTTTAAGGAAATCGGCTGTAAAATGTGTTTGTTGCATTTATTTAGGTCGCTGCGTTGCAATTATCTTTGTGAGCACTGTATTACTAGTGACTGGGTTGGGTCGGGTATAAAAATAGATACCACCTCATCAATGCCAGCCAATAGCACTTGACTCTGTCCACCCCTCCCACAAGCAAGACAATGTTTCGCCGCGCGTCTGCCGCTACATCACGCACCAGGCTTGCTTTTGCCATTGTTATTTCGATTCTCGATTCGGTTACTATTTTGGCTTGATTTTGTGAACAATTTTTGACGACCCATACTATTGTATAACATTGTTATTTTGATTTAGTTACGTTTTTGGTTGGATTTTGTGAACGATTTTTGATGACCCACGCTATTTGTTCTCTAAGAAATGCAATTTTTTCGTATGAAGGTCAGGGGTGGAACAAAATCTGTTAAAATTCCAATAACGACCCTTTTCCAGGGAACCGTGAAAGGTCGTAGAATCGAGAGTTGACTGTAAGTATTTTTTTATGTCAAGTCTTCAACTATCATGCCAATGATCCTTTTTTTATCTTGCGGGCTTGTCGCTGATTGGTCTCACCAAAATCACGATTTCCTGTTCAGGCAGATGACGCCGTGGACTCTTTCACTCTCTCTTTGGATTCAATTGACGTGTAAACTTACTTTTTGTTTTCTTCCTTTTTATAAGTTGATTGGTTAATTAATTCAAATTTAAAAAAGGAAGAAAACAAAAATGTAATGTCTCACGTCAATTGAATCCAAAGAGAGAGAGAAAGAGTCCACGGCGTCATCTGCCTGAACAAGAAATCGTGATTTTGGTGAGGCCAATCAGCGACAAGCCCGCAAGATAAAAAAGGACTAATGGCATGATAGTTGAAGACTTGTCATAAAAAAACTTATTAAGGTAAATTTAAATACATAAAAAAAGGTAAAAAGAGATTTAATTATTTAGCAAAGATTGAATTAATCATTTAGAAAAGATTATTAAAAACTTTAGTTCCACTAATTCCCATCCAGATCGCCACCTATTCCGGAAGTACTGTTCTTTAATTTAATTTAAACTTTGTCCAACAGACTTCGCTACTCGCCACTACCAAAAGCTTCAAGGTCGATAGAAACTGGTCAGTTTATAACCAACAGTACACTACCAGAGGGGGCAAACCAGCCCACAGACTCGAGTATCTGTGACCGAGTAGGGTTATCCACCTGGACCAGTGTGGTACCCTTCCTGGGAGCCAGCTCCAGGGTTCCCGCCTCACACTGGTGAGTATCAGTTCTACGGTCAAGTTACCAATGAAGGATTATACGTCACTAATGACGATCATGATAGGGAGGAGCTCATTATGGGCGTGGCGCCAATAACATGCGGAAGACACAAGGAGGCAGTAGGCCTGTTTCTCCGTACAACAAGTGGGTAAGAGAAGGCCATCTGGACTCGGAAGATAGAATAGAATTGGAAAAAGTCGTAGTAAAACAACTCCGCGACAATATTCTAGAAACTGGTGAGCAGAAAGGGAGAGCTCTAGAACGTGTGAACAAAAGTGAAAGACAATTTGTCTAAAGAGGAAAACTTATCCAGCCTCAGTACATGAGTTTGCCTGTGTTAGTGCTCCAGTGAGTGAGGATGAGGGAACCCTCATATTTCTTAGTCCCTAGAGAACGAAGGATAAGGAGAATTGCCACGTGTTGAACTAACCAATGAACTAACGGGATTGAAGGTAATCTCTACTGTTTTTTCTTCAACCGGGCCACAGGACTCTTTGATTTTTAGTAAGTTCTCCACCTGCCACACCTGGAGCACAGGCATTGCGTCTGGAAACTAACTCTTTAATACTTTGTTGTCTAGAGCCATTTGAATATCAGACACTACTAATATATGGACTATGAGACTATACACGGTAAATACTGTAAGCCGTTCGAAAGGACATTCTAGCGTGTTTTTTTGTTATATATCATAACTTTTTTATGTGTTATTTAAACGTTCATTATTTATGACTATGTTAGTTCTTAAGAGGGTATATTTGTATAGTCTAGTTTATGGCCACCTCTAATAAATATGGCAATATAAATTCATTGGTCTATTTAACAGTTGAGTGTGCCTTGTTATTCATAGTTTTGAAAATGTTATTGTCAAGGCATATGTTTCAGAATTGACAGAAAACCCCTCCTTTCGGGCTTGGCGTGTTCAGATACCCAAAAGCCTGAGAGTAAACCCGGATATTTCTTAACTGGCACCAGGCGGGCAGAATTGTAAATATTGTGTAGAAGGGACACGTGTTAATGAACTAACGGGATGGAAGGTAATCTTTACTCAGTTTTTCTTCAACCAGGCCACAGGACTCTTTGGTTTTGAGGAAGTTCTCCACCAGCCACACCGGTAACACAGGCATTGCTTCTGGAAACTAACTCTTTAATACTTTGTTGGCTAGAGCCATTTGAATATCAGGCGCTCCTAATATATGGACTATGAGCCTTTACACGGTAAATACTGTATGCCGTTCGAAAGGACATTCTAGCGTGTTTTTTGTTATATATAATAACTTTTTTATGTGTTATTTAAACGTTCATTATTTATGACTTTGTTATTTCTTAAGAGGGTATATTTGTTTAGTCTTTTTTATGGCCACCTTTGATAAATATTGCAATATAAATTCATTGGTCTATTTAAAAGTTGAGTGTGCCTTGTTATTCATAGTTTTGAAATTTTTACCGTCAAGGCATATGTTCAGAATTGACAGAAAACCCCTCCTTTTGGCCGTGGCGTGTTCAGGTACCCAAATGCCTGAGAGTAAGCCCGGTTGTTTCTTAACTGGCGCCATCTGGGCAGAATTGTAAATATTTTCTAGGAACAGGGATTCACCAGTACCCCGAATATTGTCGCGTAGGTGTTTTGTTCCGCCTTCTTTCCTCTTCTCGTCCCAACTTATTGTATGGATAAACAGGCCTACTCCCTCCTTGTCCCTTCGTCTTGTTATTGGCGCCACCACTAGGTTCATGGCCCAAAGGTTCCTCCCGATTTTGAGCGTCGTTAGTGACGTACTCCACTTCATTGGTGACTTGACCATAGAACTGAACCTCACCCATATGAGGGAGAAACCTGGAGATGTCTCCCAGAAAAGGTACCACAATGGTCCAGGAGGATAGCCCACCTGGTTCACAGGTACTCGAGGCTTTGGTCTGGCTAACCCCTTGGTACGCAGGCTTTGGCCTCACAGGTTGAAATCTTGATGGGTAGGATTGGCTGAAACCACGGTTAACCCCATTGTTGTAGAGGTGAACCCCCAACATCTGGCTGCTGCCCCTTTAGTTGTCCAGGTGGCTGTATCAGTTGTTTGGGACCCTGTCCTAGAGGTGTCTTCTCACCTGATGGCATATTGGCCATACTACGAAAATGTTCTATGTTGTCCAGACGTCTCAAATCCCTTCGTAAATCAGCCCGCCCCCATACCATATCGCCCCAAACACTTCCTCAACTTGAAGCGAGAATTGTCCCAGGGCCATGTTAACCAGCTCTTGAGTCAGTCAAGGGACATCCAGGTGTCTGCTCCTATCTAACAGAATGAGGAACTGTACCTCCATGCTTTTATTCCTGCCATCCGATATTTCATGGCGTGTAGAGTGGCTCAGGTAAGTCCTTGTATCTCGGGCGTCCAGAACTCCTTCCGAAACAAAGACTAGAATGCGTACCACGAGTCTACCTCCTCCTCTACGCTGGACCACCAGCATGACGCCACCCCTTCCAACGATGCATCAGTGAGACGCTTCTTCTTTCTCCAAGGATTATCCTGACAGTCCCACAGACTAATCTACCTCTAAAGGTGGCTTACGGGGGGAATCTCCCCCGTGTGGTTGTTAAAATGAGGCACTTGGTCTGCCATCATTTGGAAGTCTAGACGTGTACTGAGAGCAGCTACTAGACCCCAAACGGCCTGTGGTGGTGAAGCATCTAGCCTAGTCCCGTCTACCTGGCTGAGCTTCCCTACCTACTGCCGCGCCGCTTCCTGGAAGTGGGCCACATCAACCAACGCGGCGTCTCTCTAAACCTCGGCCTAAGTGAGTAGGCGCTTAGCTTCCTTCTCAGCTTCCTTCTTAAGTACCCCAACTTGAGCAGCGAACTGGATGCAACGTGCCTCCACTGGAGCCACTAGTTCCAGGACTCTCTCCTCCATTCTAGCCGTTAAATTAACCTCTCACCTTCAGGTGGGTCTCGACCTGCTCCTGGAAAGCGAGGTTTAGTTGTTGGACTAGTTCACGACGTCATTTTAACCTTTGATAGCACTTCATCCAAACTATTTTCGAAAGTTTCAATAATTTCATTAATTTCATTAATGTGCAGAAGTGTTAGTAGTCACAAGAAAGTGGTTTTACAGTAGAATAAATTGGGAAAAGGTCAGTTAAGGTTAAAGTTGAAAAAGTGATTTTACTGTTGAATTACCGTGTGTATAATAAGTCAGAGGAAGTGGTAAATACTCCGCAAGGAGGGTAGGTAAATTTGTAGGGACTTGTTCCAAACAGGGAGGTCAAAGGTCAAAAGGAATTATGTCGGGAGATGCAGATGACTGAGTCGGAAAAAGCAGTGGCAACGGGGATAGTGAGGATGACGATCAGCTAATCAAGATGCCGAGCACCAGGGAACCGAATCAAATGCAGGACAAGCTGAGGACGCCAGCTGACTTTGCGATGGAAGACTTCCAGTTTGCGGATTTGGCCTACCGGTGCTCAAAGAGAGGTGGAGGAAGAATAGTGAGGAAGGACCAAAAAGAGATTAAGGTTAGGCACCAAGACGTATTAGCAGCTAGCTCTGGTATATGCTAGGAGGCAGGTTGTGGAGTTGGAAAATAAAAATAGGAGACTGCGTGAAAAGAATGAGAAACTGCTGAGGAATGACGGGAGAAGAGGCCCAAAGTACGCTCCAACGTATGCAACGTATGCTGTGGTGGCAGCGAATAGGGGGCAGGAACTGGTGGGGGTGAGAGAAGCAGCAGTGATGAGACCGGATGAGACCAAGAAGCACACTATGGTCTTCATTTCATCCAAAAAGGGACGAATGCAGAGCAAATTGAGGAATTTTTCAATAAGAATATTGACCCTAAGACGGATCAGATCAGGATCAAGTACATAAGACCGGCGGGGAAGGTGCTTGTGGTGGAGACAGCGGATGAGAAGGAAGCAGAGAAACTCATTGAGAACGAGGCATTAAAAGAAGAATTGTTCTGTGAAAAACCTCGTTTAGGGAATCCACTCATGACGGTATATGATGTTAGTGTTGACATGACTGGAGAAGAGCTAAGGGACGCCGCATTCCGGCAAAACTACACGGGTAAAATGAGCGTGAAGAGTTTAGAAAAGGATTTACTCCAAGGTTCAAAACAGGGCCAAGGGACATGAGGGCAGTTAATTATGTAGTGGAGGTGAGTCCTAAGGTGCGGAAATTGTTACTGGCGGATAACGTGTATGTGAGATTTAATAGTGTTTAAGTGAAGGATTACACCGTGGTTTCTAGGTGTTACCAATATGGAAACCTGGGACATATTAAGAAACACTGTCGCGGTGAGGCGAAGTGCTCTAAATGTGGGAAAGAGGGGCACGAGAGAAAGGAGTGCAAGGATAAGGAAATCTGTATCCCGTGCTCGGTGAGGAGCGGGGGCAAGGTTAAGAAGGTGGCTTGCAAGTTCCCGAACAAAAGAGACTGTGAACCACAAGATATTATTAAGAAGAAGAATGGAAAGAACCGATTATGGATAGATACCAGGAAGTAATAATGATTGAAGCAATAAGGGATCTAGCTAGGGAAGTTAAGAAATTAGGAGAAACACTACATAGGAGTTTAAATATGGGAAGGAGGAAAACACCGAGTAGGATGAGAAGGGACAGTAGTAGAGCAGCTGTGTATAGACAGATAAAGAGAGGGGGACAGGCGGTGGCCACGCAAACGGAACAGGGAAAGGAAGAAGACGAGGCGGGGATAGCAATATGGGGCGTTAAGGGAACGCAGGGGAGAAGAGGCCTTGAATACGGGACATACAAAGATGGAAGGAAGGTGTAAGGATGTGGGAGAAAGAGAAAGAGACTGGAGGGAAGGAATAATACAATACAAGTGGAGGTGAAGAAGAGCAAAAGGACGGAAGGAGAGATGGAGATGGTGGATAAAGAAGGTGTGGTGTTGAAATATCTGGTCGGGAGACAACTAGGATGGAGGGAGCAGAAGATGGGTATAGATGTACAGTTTATAAAGGAGTGTAAAAAAGTGAAGCACCCACTTGATAGAACAAATGTGGTGAAGCTAATAGAAGACTTACAGAGCATAGCGGTAATATTAACTTGTATGCGGGAGGAGATGACCGCTCTGCACACAGCCCAGGAGTAGGCTTGAACAGCAGCGCAGGCAGAGTCGGTGATCGCGAGGGCGGAGAAACAGGAGGCGAGGGCGGCGTTCGAGACACGCTTGGGGGCAGTTCAAGCGTCCGTCCAAGAGATGCGCGTTTCCATTAATGATACACTTGAAACTTTCGAAAATCGTTTGTATGAAGTGCTATCAAAGGTTAATGGACGTCTTGAACTAGTCCAACAACTAAACCTCGCGTTCCAGGAGCAGGTCAAGACCCGCCTGATGGTGACAGGTTAATTTACCGGGTAGAATGGAGGAGAGAGTCCTCGAACTAGTGGCTCCAGTGGAAGCATGTTGCACCCAGTTCGCTGCTCAAGTTGGGGTACTTAAAGAGAAAGCTGAGAAGGAAGCTAAGCGCCTACTCACTTAGGCCGAGGCTAGGAGAGACGCCGTGTTGGTTGATGGGGCCCACTTCCGGGAGGCGGCGCGGCAGTAGGTAGGGAAGCTCAGCCAGGTATACGGGACTAGGCTAGATGCTTCACCACCACAGGCCGTGTGGGGTCTGTTAGCTGCTCTCGGTACACGTCTAGACTTCCAAATGATGACAGACCAAGTGCCTCATTTTAACAACCACATGGGGGAGATTCCCGTAAGCCACCTTTAGAGGTAGAGTAGCCTGTGGGACTGTCAGGATAATCCTTGGAGAAAGAAGAAGCGTCTCACTGATGCATCGTTGGAAGGGGTGGCGTCATGCTGGTGGTCCAGCGTAGAGGAGGAGGTAGACTCGTGGTACGCATTCTAGTCTTTGTTCCGGAAGGAGTTATGGACGCCCGAGATACAAGGACTTACCTGATCCACTCTACACGCCATGAAATATCGGATGGCGGGAATAAAAGCATGGAGAAACATTTCCTTATTCCGTTATTTAGGATCAGACACCTAGATGTGCTCATGACTGACTCAGAACTGGTTAACATGTCCCTGGGACAATTCCCACTTCGAGTACGGGAAGTGTTGGGGGCTGTAAGGTATGGGTGCGGGGCTGATTTCCGAAGGGAATTGATACGTTTGGACCACATAGAACAGATATGTAGGATGGTCAAGATGCCATCAGTGGAGAAGACCCCTCAAGGACAAGGACCTAAACAACAGATACAGCCACCTGGATAACTAAAGGGGCAGCGGCCAGATATTGGAGGTCCACCTCCACAACAATGGGGTAACCGTGGTTTCAGCCAATACTCCCCATCAGGATTTCAACCTGAGAGGCCACCGCCTGCCTACTGTACTGTTGGTTATAAACTGACCAGTTTCTATCGACCTTGAAGCTTTTGGTAGTGGCGAGTAGCGAAGTCTGTTGGACAAAGTTTAAATTAAAGAACAGTACTTCCGGAATAGGTGGCGATCTGGATGGGAATTAGTGGAACTAAAGTTTTTAATAATCTTTTCTAAATGATTAATTCAATCTTTGCTAAATAATTAAATCTCTTTTTACCTTTTTTATGTATTTAATTTTACCTTAATACAGTCAACTCTCGATTCTACGACCCCGGGAATAGCGTCCCTCTCGAAGTACCGACCCTTTTTTGGGGAACCGTGAAAAATGTGGGAAAAAAGGTTGAAAAGTTTAAGGAAATCGGCTGTAAAATGTGTTTGTTGCATTTATTTAGGTCGCTGCGTTGCAATTATCTTTGTGAGCACTGTATTACTAGTGACTGGGTTGGGTCGGGTATAAAAATAGATACCACCTCAGTAAGGGGAAAGTGAGAATTCTGCAACAGGGGGAGGGGGGATGGGGGGATGGGGGGGATGTGAGGATAGGAAGGGTTGTAGCACGCGATGGTGGCAGAGGGGTGAGTGTGTGGAGCATCTGGTTTTTTCTGTGACTCATTAGCATAATAATGGATGTTGGGAGGGTTGATGTGTGTAGGTTGGGTGGATGGAGCACCTGGATGAGGGGGGTGGGGGAGGCAATATATATTTTTTTGGTACGGTATTCTGTGACATGGGTGGGTGGGGAGAGAGGGATAGATATGTTGATGCGGAGCAGGATACGAGGACACGACTGGGATGCGCGGAGGGCTAGGGATGGCTGAGAGGGGGGTCGGGGGGGACTAGCATACGGGGAACAGGGTTTTCTCTCCCTCTCTCTCCGCAAATGCGGGTCGTCTCACGGTCTCGATGTGTAGGTGTATTCTAGGTAGTAAAACGTATCATGGATTGGGATCCTGGGTAGTATGCTACCTTAGTACAGCAAAGTTAAGACCCTCTACATAAAACTTCAATACCGCGGAGGTTTTTAGTTTCAAAAAACAGAATACCACTCTTGAGTAGACCCGACCTAGATTCGAACCCTAGATGCGACCACCGGAGGGGATCTGAGTGGTCAGTCCTAGGTTGAATCCCTAGATCACAGGAAACAACCTAACGGAACAGGCTACTGATCTAGAAGTCCCGGGTTCAACCTAATGGAACAGGCTACTGATCTAGATGTCTCGGGTTCGGAACAGGCTACAGATCCCTAGGTCCTAGGTTGAATCCCTAGATCATAGGATAACAGTATGAAGCCTGGACCAGATTGAAGATAAGCACTCTATCAATAAGAAGTAGGAACAGTATGAAGTAGAATCAGATTGGATACAAGCACTCTTACAATATGAAGTAGAATCAGATTGGATACAAGCACTCTTACAATATGAAGTAGGATCAGATTGGATACAAGCACTCTAACAGTATGAATTAGAATCAGATTGAAGATAAGCACTCTAACAATATGAAGTAGGATCAGATTAGAGACAAGCACTCTAACAATATGAAGTAGGGTCAGATTGGAGACAAGCACTCTAACAGTATGATGTCTGGACCAGATTGGAGACAAGCACTCTAACAGTTAGAAGTCTGGACCAGATTGAAGACAATCACTATAGCAGTATGAAGTCTGGAGCAGATTGAAGACAAGCACTCTAACAGTATGAAGTCTTGACCAGATTGAAGACAGGCACTCTAACAGTATGAAGTCTTGACCAGATTGAAGACAAGCACTCTAATAGTATGAAGTAGAATCAGATTGAAGATAAGCACTCTTACAATATGAAGTAGGATCAGATTGGATACAAGCACTCTTACAATATGAAGTAGGATCAGATTGAAGATAAGCACTCTATCAATAAGAAGTAGGATCAGATTGGGTACAAGCACTCTAACAGTATGAAGTCTGGACCAGATTGAAGATAAGCACTCTTACAATATGAAGTAGGATCAGATCGGAGACAAGCACTCTAACAGTATGAATTAGAATCAGATTGAAGATAAGCACTCTATCAATAAGAAGTAGGAACCGATTGGGTACAAGCACTCTTACAATATGAAGTAGGAACAGATTGGAGACAAGCACTCTAACAGTATGAAGTCTGGACCAGATTGGAGACAAGCACACTAACAGTATGAAGTAGAATCAGATTGAAGATAAGCACTCTAACAATATGAAGTAGGATCAGATTGGATACAAGCACTCTAACACTATGAAGTAGAATCAGATTGGAGACAGGCACTCTAACAGTATGAAGTAGAATCAGATTGGAGACAAGCACTCTTACAATATGAAGTAGGAACAGATTGGAGACAAGCACTCTAACAGTATGAAGTCTGGACCAGATTGGAGACAAGCACTCTAACAGTATGAAGTAGAATCAGATTGGATACAAGCACTCTAACAGTATGAAGTAGAATCAGATTGGAGACAAGCACTCTAACAGTATGAAGTAGGATCAGATTAGAGACAAGCACTCTAACAGTATGAAGTAGAATCAGATTGGAGACAAGCACTCTTACAATATGAAGTAGAATCAGATTGGATACAAGCACTCTTACAATATGAAGTAGGATCAGATTGGATACAAGCACTCTAACAGTATGAATTAGAATCAGATTGAAGATAAGCACTCTTACAATATGAAGTAGAATCAGATTGGAGACAAGCACTCTAACAGTAAGAAGTCTGGACCAGATTGAAGACAATCACTATAGCAGTATGAAGTCTGGAGCAGATTGAAGACAAGCACTCTAACAGTATGAAGTCTTGACCAGATTGAAGACAGGCACTCTAACAGTATGAAGTCTTGACCAGATTGAAGACAAGCACTCTAATAGTATGAAGTAGAATCAGATTGAAGATAAGCACTCTTACAATATGAAGTAGGATCAGATTGGATACAAGCACTCTTACAATATGAAGTAGGATCAGATTGAAGATAAGCACTCTATCAATAAGAAGTAGGATCAGATTGGGTACAAGCACTCTAACAGTATGAAGTCTGGACCAGATTGAAGATAAGCGCTCTTACAATATGAAGTAGGATCAGATTGGAGACAAGCACTCTAACAGTATGAATTAGAATCAGATTGAAGATAAGCACTCTAATAATATGAAGTAGGAACAGATTGGAGAAAAGCACTCTAACAGTATGAAGTAGAATCAGATTGGAGACAAGCACTCTTACAATATGAAGTAGGAACAGATTGGAGACAAGCACTCTAACAGTATGAAGTCTGGACCTGATTGGAGACAAGCACTCTAACAGTATGAAGTAGAATCAGATTGAAGATAAGCACTCTAACAATATGAAGTAGGATCAGATTGGATACAAGCACTCTAACACTATGAAGTAGAATCAGATTGAAGATAAGCATTCTATCAATATTATGTAGGAACAGATTGGATACAAGCACTCTAACACTATGAAGTAGAATCAGATTAAAGATAAGCACTCTTACAATATGAAGTAGGATCAGATTGGATACAAGCACTCTAACACTATGAAGTAGAATCAGATTGAAGATAAGCACTCTTACAATATGAAGTAGAATCAGATTGGATACAAGCACTCTAACAGTATGAATTAGAATCAGATTGAAGATAAGCACTCTAACACTATGAAGTAGGAACAGATTGGAGACCAGCACTCTAACAGTATGAAGTAGAATCAGATTGGAGACAAGCACTCTAACAGTATGAAGTAGGATCAGATTAGAGACAAGCACTCTAACAGTATGAAGTCTGGACCAGATTGAAGACAAGCACTCTAACAGTATGAAGTCTGGACCAGATTGGAGACAAGCACTCTAACAATATGAAGTAGGATCAGATTGGAGACAAGCACTCTAACAGTATGAAGTAGGATCAGATTGGAGACAAGCACTCTAACATTATGAAGTAGGAACAGATTGGAGACAAGCACTCTAACAGTATGAAGTAGAATCAGATTGGAGACAAGCACTCTTACAATATGAAGTAGGAACAGATTGGAGACAAGCACTCTAACAGTATGAAGTCTGGACCAGATTGGAGACAAGCACTCTAACAGTATGAATTAGAATCAGATTGAAGATAAGCACTCTAACACTATGAAGTAGGAACAGATTGGAGACAAGCACTCTAACAGTATGAAGTAGGATCAGATTAAAGATAAGCATTCTAACAATATGAAGTAGGAACAGATTGGAGACAAGCACTCTAACAGTATGAAGTAGAATCAGATTGAAGATAAGCACTCTAACACTATGAAGTAGAATCAGATTGAAGATAAGCACTCTTACAATATGAAGTAGAATCAGATTGGAGATAAGCACTCTAACAATATGAAGTAGGATAAGATTGGAGACAAGCACTCTAACACTATGAAGTAGGAACAGATTGGAGACAAGCACTCTAACAGTATGAAGTAGGATCAGATTGAAGATAAGCACTCTAACATTATGAAGTCTGGACCAGATTGAATATAAGCACTCTAACAATATGAAGTAGGAACAGATTGGAGACAAGCACTCTAACAGTATGAAGTAGAATCAGATTGAAGATAAGCACTCTAACAATATGAAGTAGAATCAGATTGAAGATAAGCACTCTAACAGTATGAATTAGAATCAGATTGGAGATAAGCACTCTTAACAGTATGAATTAGAATCAGATTGAAGATAAGCACTCTAACAATATGAAATAGGATCAGATCGGAGACAAGCACTCTAACAATATGATGTAGAGTCAGATTGGAGACAAGCACTCTAACAGTATGAAGTCTGGACCAGATTGGAGACAAGCACTCTAACAGTTAGAAGTCTGGACCAGATTGAAGACAATCACTATAGCAGTATGAAGTCTGGAGCAGATTGAAGACAAGCAGTCTATCAGTATGAAGTCTGGAGCAGATTGAAGACAAGCACTCTATCAGTATGAAGTCTTGACCAGATTGAAGACAAGCACTCTAATAGTATGAAGTAGAATCAGATTGAAGATAAGCACTCTTACAATATGAAGTAGGATCAGATTGGATACAAGCACTCTTACAATATGAAGTAGGATCAGATTGAAGATAAGCACTCTATCAATAAGAAGTAGGATCAGATTGGGTACAAGCACTCTAACAGTATGAAGTCTGAACCAGATTGAAGATAAGCACTCTTACGATATGAAGTAGGATCAGATTGGAGACAAGCACTCTAACAGTATGAATTAGAATCAGATTGAAGATAAGCACTCTAACAATATGAAGTAGGAACAGATTGGAGACAAGCACTCTAACAGTATGAAGTAGAATCAGATTGGAGACAAGCACTCTTACAATATGAAGTAGGAACAGATTGGAGACAAGCACTCTAACAGTATGAAGTCTGGACCAGATTGGAGACAAGCACTCTAACAGTATGAAGTAGAATCAGATTGAAGATAAGCACTCTAACAATATGAAGTATGATCAGATTGGATACAAGCACTCTAACACTATGAAGTAGAATCAGATTGAAGATAAGCATTCTATCAATATGATGTAGGAACAGATTGGATACAAGCACTCTAACACTATGAAGTAGAATCAGATTAAAGATAAGCACTCTTACAATATGAAGTAGGATCAGATTGGATACAAGCACTCTAACACTATGAAGTAGAATCAGATTGAAGATAAGCATTCTTACAATATGAAGTAGAATCAGATTGGATACAAGCACTCTAACAGTATGAATTAGAATCAGATTGAAGATAAGCACTCTAACAATATGAAGTAGGATCAGATTGGATACAAGCACTCTAACAGTATGAAGTAGAATCAGATTGGAGACAAGCACTCTAACAATATGATGTAGGAACAGATTGGATACAAGCACTCTAACACTATGAAGTAGAATCAGATTGGAGACAAGCATTCTATCAATATTATGTAGGAACAGATTGGAGACAAGCACTCTAACAGTATGAATTAGAATCAGATTGAAGAAAAGCACTCTAACAATATGAAGTAGGAACAGATTGGAGACAAGCACTATAACAGTATGAAGTAAAATCGGATTGGAGACAAGCACTCTAACAGTATGAAGTAGAATCAGATTGAAGATAAGCACTCTAACAGTATGAAGTAGGAACAGATTGGAGACAAGCACTCTAACAGTATGAATTAGAATCAGATTGAAGATAAGCACTCTAACAATATGAAGTAGGATCAGTTTGGAGACAAGCACTCTAACAGTATGAAGTAGAATCAGATTGGAGACAAGCACTCTTACAATATGAAGCAGGATCAGATTAGAGACAGGCACTCTAACAGTATGAAGTAGGAACAGATTAGAGACAAGCACTCTAACAGTATGAAGTCTGGACCAGATTGAAGACAGGCACTCTAACAGTATGAAGTCTGGAAAGTTCAAAAATATTATTTCCAGATATGACAAGTATATTCTCCCTCTCACAGGTCTCGAAGTATCCAGCAAATGTGGGTTCACTTCCCAATTCCTATCTCCCTCCGATGGTCAGGTGTGTTAGGATAACCGAACTTAATCGATGAATTGTTTTCAGGTTAAATGTGAATAGTTACACCCGTATGTGTATAGGTGTGTGTGTGTGTGTGTTAGGATAACCGTACTTAATCAATGAATTGTTTTCAGGTTAACAATACGAGGTTCGAACCTTGCTTCCCAGGATAATTGTACTCGAAACTAATATGGCTCATTCATGCGGAGGGGGGGGGGGAGTAAACATTGAATTGTTTTCAGGAACAGGCTACAGATCCATAGGTCCTAGGTTCAATCCTCGGTAAAATGTATCATGGATTGGGATCCTGGGTAGTATGCAAGGTTAGAACCCCCCCAGGAACTCGCATTCACTTTCAGTACACCCCGGATCTCCTCGCCATCGTCATGGGAGGGGGTGTGACCTTCAAGGGTTGTCTCTCGTACGGTCGAGTCACGGTCATTCATCATGGGGACGGGGGGCGAATCCTGGATAACTCAGCGGTAAGAGGGTTCTTCTTCATTGCGAGCAGTTTAACGGTGGCGGTCTGGCATTCCTCGGTGAGGGAAGGGTTTGTGGTGGGACTGAGGTTTGAACCCCGACCGTCAGCATAGAAGTCTGACACCTTACACCTAGACCATCAGCTCGCCCTGGTAGCGCGTATGATGATGGTATTAGTTAATAATCTTTTAAAATCTTTAGGTTCGAACCAGCTTAACACTTAAGATTTAAATCAATTAGAGCTTTCATCTACGATATCTATTATTTATCCGTCAAAGTTTAAAGGTGGTTGCTTAGAGTTCAGTCATTTATTATCTTAAAAAAACAACCTAGGCAAAGTTCAGTCATTTATTAGCTTAGTACAGCAAAGTTCAACCATAAACATACAGCGCATTAATTACATTAGCCAAAGTTCGAACGATCTTAATCACCTTTTCATTAATTCTTTTACAAGATTCATACATTTAATAAAGTTAATTACATTACGAAGTTCAACCATTAATTACCTTAAAAATTCATCTGAATATTGAATTAAGCAAAGTTCAAACAATCCTCCTTAAAAAACAAACAGTTACTTCATTTGAATATTGAATTAGCCAAAGTTCAAATTACCATTAAATGAGGATGTAACAAGGAGATTGGTTAAATACACTCTCTTCAACACCTCACCTAGTAGAATCGTAAAAGTTCTGCATGTGTAGATTTAAACCATTCCTAAATCAGTTACTTCATTTGAATATTGAATTAGCCAAAGTTCAAAAAAACTTAATCACCTTTAAAGTTTTATCATTTATCGGCTTAGTACGTTAAAGTTCGATCATAAACATACAGTCCATTAATTACATTAGCCAAAGTTCGAACGGTCTTAATCACCTCTTTTACAAGATTCATACATTTAAAAAAGTTCAACCATAAACATACAGTGCATTAATTACATTGGCTAAATTGCTATATCAAGTCCCTCTACATTCATCCCGACAACCAGTAGCTTTTTTTACATCAGAGCGGTTCATATTTGAATACCATTATTAGCCAAAGTTCAAAAAATCTTAATCCCCTTTAAATGAGACTGGATTATAACGAAGCTAACAATATTTTTCTAAAACACAGGCAAAGTTCAGTCATTTATTAGCTTAGTACAGCAAAGTTCAACCATAAACATACATTAGCCAAAGTTCAAACGATCTTAATCACCTTTTCATTAATTCTTTTACAAGATTCATACATTTAATAAAGTTAATTACATTACGAAGTTCAACCATTAATTACCTTAAAAATTCATCTGAATATTGAATTAAGCAAAGTTCAAACAATCCTCCTTAAAAAACAAACAGTTACTTCATTTGAATATTGAATTAGCCAAAGTTCAAATTACCATTAAATGAGGATGTAACAAGGAGATTGGTTAAATACACTCTCTTCAACACCTCACCTAGTAGAATCGTAAAAGTTCTGCATGTGTAGATTTAAACCATTCCTAAATCAGTTACTTCATTTGAATATTGAATTAGCCAAAGTTCAAAAAAAATTAATCACCTTTAAAGTTCTATCATTTATCGGCTTAGTACGTTAAAGTTCGATCATAAACATACATTAGCCAAAGTTCGAACGGTCTTAATCACCTCTTTTACAAGATTCATACATTTAAAAAAGTTCAACCATAAACATACAGTGCATTAATTACATTGGCTAAATTGCTATATCAAGTCCCTCTACATTCATCCCGACAACCAGTAGCTTTTTTTTACATCAGAGCGGTTCATATTTGAATACCATTATTAGCCAAAGTTCAAAAAATCTTAATCCCCTTTAAATGAGACTGGATTATAACGAAGCTAACAATATTTTTCTAAAACACAGGCAAAGTTCAGTCATTTATTAGCTTAGTACAGCAAAGTTCAACCATAAACATACATTAGCCAAAGTTCGAACGATCTTAATCACCTTTTCATTAATTCTTTTACAAGATTCATACATTTAATAAAGTTAATTACATTACGAAGTTCAACCATTAATTACCTTAAAAATTCATCTGAATATTGAATTAAGCAAAGTTCAAACAATCCTCCTTAAAAAACAAACAGTTACTTCATTTGAATATTGAATTAGCCAAAGTTCAAATTACCATTAAATGAGGATGTAACAAGGAGATTGGTTAAATACACTCTCTTCAACACCTCACCTAGTAGAATCGTAAAAGTTCTGCATGTGTAGATTTAAAACCATTCCTAAATCAGTTACTTCATTTGAATATTGAATTAGCCAAAGTTCAAAAAACTTAATCACCTTTAAAGTTTTATCATTTATCGGCTTAGTACGTTAAAGTTCGATCATAAACATACATTAGCCAAAGTTCGAACGGTCTTAATCACCTCTTTTACAAGATTCATACATTTAAAAAAGTTCAACCATAAACATACAGTGCATTAATTACATTGGCTAAATTGCTATATCAAGTCCCTCTACATTCATCCCGACAACCAGTAGCTTTTTTTTTTTACATCAGAGCGGTTCATATTTGAATACCATTATTAGCCAAAGTTCAAAAAATCTTAATCCCCTTTAAATGAGACTGGATTATAACGAAGCTAACAATATTTTTCTAAAACACAGGCAAAGTTCAGTCATTTATTAGCTTAGTACAGCAAAGTTCAACCATAAACATACAGTCCATTAATTACATTAGCCAAAGTTCGAACGATCTTAATCACCTTTTCATTAATTCTTTTACAAGATTCATACATTTAATAAAGTTAATTACATTACGAAGTTCAACCATTAATTACCTTAAAAATTCATCTGAATATCGAATTAAGCAAAGTTCAAACAATCCTCCTTAAAAAACAAACAGTTACTTCATTTGAATATTGAATTGGCCAAAGTTCAAATAACCTTTAAATGAGGATGTAACAAGGAGATTGGTTAAATACACTCTCTTCAACACCTCACCTAGTAGAATCGTAAAAGTTCTGCATGTGTAGATTTAAACCATTCCTAAATCAGTTACTTCATTTGAATATTGAATTAGCCAAAGTTCAAAAAAACTTAATCACCTTTAAAGTTCTATCATTTATCAGCTTAGTACGTTAAAGTTCGATCATAAACATACAGTCCATTAATTACATTAGCCAAAGTTCGAACGGTCTTAATCACCTTTTCATTAATTCTTTTACAAGATTCATACATTTAAAAAAGTTAATTACATTACGAAGTTCAGCCATTAATTACCTTAAAAATTCATCCGAATATTGAATTAAGCAAAGTTCAAACAATCCTCCTTAAAAACAAAGTTTGACCATTAATTACCTTAAAAACAAAAAGTTACTTCATTTGAATATTGAATTACCATTAAATGAATTACCTTTAAATGAGGATGTAACAAGGAGATTGGTTAAATACACTCTCTTCAACTCCTCACCTAGTAGAATCGTAAAAGTTCTGCATGTGTAGATTTAAACCATTCCTAAATCAGTTACTTCATTTGAATATTGAATTAACTAATGTTCGAACAATGTTTAAATGAGGTAGGATTATGGAGAAGTTAACAATATCGGATTAGTCAAATTAATTACCTTTTCATTAATTCTTTTACAAGATTCATACATTTAAAGTGTTAATTACTTTACCTTAAAAACACAAAGTCCATTAATTACTTTTTTAACCAAAGTTCAAACAATCTTAATTAATTACCTTAAAATTGGTTAAATACACTCTCTTCAACTCCTCTCCTAGTCGGATCGTAAAAGTTCTGCATGGGTAGATTTAAACCATTCTTTAAGTAGTAGAACATTTTCCGTAGCACAAGAATAGAAGCTAGCGTAATGAGTAGCGCACTTGTTCGCGTTGTACAGTTTTTTTAGCTTTCTCAGGGAAGGACATCCAAGTTCGCCTAACTCAAAAAACTCATACTTGTCTGTATCGGAACCTATGAGTTTCTCTAGCCAAGTTAACTTCTCCGCTCCTTTGATATAGATCGATACTCGTGACCCGTACCGTTCCAGATGGGGATTATGGTAGAACGTAGATTGGCGTATGGTATATCACCTCACTCCAAGATAGTCCATGATGACGAGTTCTTACCCACTCTATATTTTCCATAGTCGAAACAGAGAGCTTATCCAACTTACACGGCGGAAGAAACTTATAGTTTATTTCCTCGAAATGTTCAAAATGTAAAACACTCACCTCTTTGAAAACGAATGATATTTCTTCACCCGAATATCCTTGCACATCGATCAACATAGCGACACGCTCTGAAGCTACTGTTTGCCGGGATGAATGCAGATGAGCCCGCCTAGAAGTTCAGATCTATATATATTGTTCATCTCACGCAGATGTTCTCGTGTGAAGCGGGAGGGGAGGAGGAAGCTTATAATCAAGATTCTCTACCCAACCCTCCTGCAGGGTCATAGCCTCTCCGAGCGCTCCGGTGATTAGAATCAGAGGCATTCTTAAATAACTCCAGCCTAGCATGAAGAGACACCATTCTCAATCATGGGTCAGGTGTTGAGGAAAAAAGATCAAGGGTTCACGATGATATAATTCAGGAGCTGATCCCTTCCCTCCCCCGAAGACTCGTGCAGGACAACGGTAATAAAGGGCAGACCTACCATTTACCGGACGTACGCCTCCCAGAGAGAGAAACTCTCCGACCCTGGGGAGAGAGAGAGAGAACCGTCCGAAGACCTCCTACAAAGTACACAGATCTAGACCCTCAAGAAATTTATGTTCTAATACCTTGACTGTTATGATAATGTACGGCTCTTTCAAGAGCAGCTGTGCACCGTAGTCACTAGGTCAAGCCCCCCGCGACACACTTTACCGTGTGGGACACCTTACAACCCTATCCATGGGGTTTAAACGCTACGTCACGATGCGAGAGATAACCCTCCACCTAGGTGTTCCATACCGAGAGAGAGAGAGATATACTTGTCATATCCAGGTTGTTTCCTGTGATCTAGGGATTGAACCTAGGACCTATGGATCTGTAGCCTGTTCCTGAAAACAATTCAATGTTTACTCCCTCCGCATGAATGAGCCATATTAGTTTCGAGTACAATTATCCTGGGAAGCAAGGTTCGAACCTCGTATTGTTAACCTGAAAACAATTCATTGATTAAGTACGGTTATCCTAACACACACACACCTATACACATACGGGTGTAACTATTCACATTTAACCTGAAAACAATTCATCGATTAAGTACGGTTATCCTAACACACCTGACCATCGGAGGATTGGGGGGGGGATAGGAATTGGGAAGTGAACCCACATTTGCTGGATACTTCGAGACCTGTGAGAGGGAGAATATACTTGTCATATCTGGAAATAATATTTTTTTGAACTTTCCAGACTTCATACTGTTAGAGTGCCTGTCTTCAATCTGGTCCAGACTTCATACTGTTAGAGTGCTTGTCTCTAATCTGTTCCTAATTCATACTGTTAGAGTGCCTGTCTCTAATCTGATCCTGCTTCATATTGTAAGAGTGCTTGTCTCCAATCTGATTCTACTTCATACTGTTAGAGTGCTTGTCTCCAAACTGATCCTACTTCATATTGTTAGAGTGCTTATCTTCAATCTGATTCTAATTCATACTGTTAGAGTGCTTGTCTCCAATCTGTTCCTACTTCATACTGTTAGAGTGCTTATCTTCAATCTGATTCTACTTCATTCTGTTAGAGTGCTTGTCTCCAATCCGTTTATACTTTATATTGTTATAGTGCTTGTCTCCAATCTGTTCCTACTTCATATTGTTAGAGTGCTTTTCTTCAATCTGATTCTAATTCATACTGTTAGAGTGCTTGTCTCCAATCTGATCCTACTTCATATTGTTAGAGTGCTTGTCTCCAATCTGATTCTACTTCATAGTGTTAGAGTGTTTGTCTCCAATCTGTTCCTACATCATATTGTTAGAGTGCTTGTCTCCAATCTGATTCTACTTCATACTGTTAGAGTGCTTGTATCCAATCTGATCCTACTTCATATTGTTAGAGTGCTTATCTTCAATCTGATTCTACTTCATACTGTTAGAGTGCTTGTATCCAATCTGATCCTACTTCATATTGTAAGAATGCTTATCTTCAATCTGATTCTACTTCATATTGTAAGAGTGCTTGTCTCCAATCTGATTCTACTTCATACTGTTAGAGTGCTTATCTTTAATCTGATCCTACTTCATAATGTTAGAGTGCTTGGCTCCAATCTGATCCTACTTCATATTGTTAGAATGCTTATCTTCAATCTGATTCTACTTCATACTGTTAGAGTGCTTGTCTTCAATCTGGTCCAGACTTCATACTGTTAGAGTGCTTATCTTCAATCTGGTCCAGACTTCATACTGTTAGAGTGCTTGTCTCTAATCTGATCCTACTTCATACTGTTAGAGTGCTTGTCTCCAATCTGTTCCTACTTCATACTGTTAGAGTGCTTGTCTCCAATCTGATTCTACTTCATAGTGTTAGAGTGCCTGTCTCCAATCTGATTCTAATTCATACTGTTAGAGTGCTTGTATCCAATCTGATTCTAATTCATACTGTTAGAGTGCTTATCTTCAATCTGATCCTACTTCATATTGTAAGAGTGCTTGTATCCAATCTGGTTCAGACTTCATACTGTTAGAGTGCTTGTACCCAATCTGATTCTACTTCATACTATTAGAGTGCTTGTCTTCAATCTGGTCAAGACTTCATACTGTTAGAGTGGCTGTCTTCAATCTGGTCAAGACTTCATACTGATAGAGTGCTTGTCTTCAATCTGCTCCAGACTTCATACTGCTATAGTGATTGTCTTCAATCTGGTCCAGACTTCTAACTGTTAGAGTGCTTGTCTCCAATCTGGTCAAGACTTCATACTGATAGAGTGCTTGTCTTCAATCTGCTCCAGACTTCATACTGCTATAGTGATTGTCTTCAATCTGGTCCAGACTTCTAACTGTTAGAGTGCTTGTCTCCAATCTGGTCCAGACTTCATACTGTTAGAGTGCTTGTCTCCAATCTGACCCTACTTCATATTGTTAGAGTGCTTATCTCCAATCTGATCCTACTTCATATTGTTAGAGTGTTTATCTTCAATCTGATTCTAATTCATACTGTTAGAGTGCTTGTATCCAATCTGATCCTACTTCATATTGTAAGAGTGCTTGTATCCAATCTGATTCTACTTCATATTGTAAGAGTGCTTGTCTCCAATCTGATTCTACTTCATACTGTTAGAGTGCTTGTCTCCAATCTGGTCCAGACTTCATACTGTTAGAGTGCTTGTCTCCAATCTGATTCTAATTCATACTGTTAGAGTGCTTGTCTCCAATCTGTTCCTACTTCATACTGTTAGAGTGCTTATCTTCAATCTGATTCTACTTCATACTGTTAGAGTGCTTGTCTCCAATCCGATTTTACTTCATACTGTTAGAGTGCTTGTCTCCAATCTTATCCTACTTCATATTGTTAGAGTGCTTATCTCCAATCTGATTCTAATTCATACTGTTAGAGTGCTTATCTTCAATCTGATTCTACTTCATATTGTTAGAGTGCTTATCTTCAATCTGATTCTACTTCATACTGTTAGAGTGCTTGTCTCCAATCTGTTCCTACTTCATATTGTTAGAGTGCTTATATTCAATCTGGTCCAGACTTCATAATGTTAGAGTGCTTATCTTTAATCTGATCCTACTTCATACTGTTAGAGTGCTTGTCTCCAATCTGTTCCTACTTCATAGTGTTAGAGTGCTTATCTTCAATCTGATTCTAATTCATACTGTTAGAGTGCTTGTATCCAATATGATTCTACTTCATATTGTAAGAGTGCTTATCTTCAATCTGATTCTACTTCATAGTGTTAGAGTGCTTGTATCCAATCTGATCCTACTTCATATTGTAAGAGTGCTTATCTTTAATCTGATTCTACTTCATACTGTTAGAGTGCTTGTATCCAATCTGTTCCTACATAATATTGATAGAATGCTTATCTTCAATCTGATTCTACTTCATAGTGTTAGAGTGCTTGTATCCAATCTGATCCTACTTCATATTGTTAGAGTGCTTATCTTCAATCTGATTCTACTTCATACTGTTAGAGTGCTTGTCTCCAATCTGGTCCAGACTTCATACTGTTAGAGTGCTTGTCTCCAATCTGTTCCTACTTCATATTGTAAGAGTGCTTGTCTCCAATCTGATTCTACTTCATACTGTTAGAGTGCTTGTCTCCAATCTGATCCTACTTCATAATGTTAGAGTGCTTGGCTCCAATCTGATCCTACTTCATATTGTTAGAGTGCTTGCCTCCAATCTGATCCTACTTCATACTGTTAGAGTGCTTGTCTTCAATCTGGTCCAGACTTCATACTGTTAGAGTGCTTATCTTCAATCTGGTCCAGACTTCATACTGTTAGAGTGCTTGTCTCTAATCTGATCCTACTTCATACTGTTAGAGTGCTTGTCTCCAATCTGATTCTACTTCATACTGTTAGAGTGCTGGTCTCCAATCTGTTCCTACTTCATAGTGTTAGAGTGCTTATCTTCAATCTGATTCTAATTCATACTGTTAGAGTGCTTGTATCCAATCTGATTCTACTTCATATTGTAAGAGTGCTTATCTTCAATCTGATTCTAATTCATACTGTTAGAGTGCTTGTATCCAATCTGATTCTACTTCATATTGTAAGAGTGCTTATCTTCAATCTGATTCTACTTCATAGTGTTAGAGTGCTTGTATCCAATCTGATCCTACTTCATATTGTAAGAGTGCTTATCTTTAATCTGATTCTACTTCATAGTGTTAGAGTGCTTGTATCCAATCTGTTCCTACATCATATTGATAGAATGCTTATCTTCAATCTGATTCTACTTCATAGTGTTAGAGTGCTTGTATGCAATCTGATCATACTTCATATTGTTAGAGTGCTTATCTTCAATCTGATTCTACTTCATACTGTTAGAGTGCTTGTCTCCAATCTGGTCCAGACTTCATACTGTTAGAGTGCTTGTCTCCAATCTGTTCCTACTTCATATTGTAAGAGTGCTTGTCTCCAATCTGATTCTACTTCATACTGTTAGAGTGCCTGTCTCCAATCTGATTCTACTTCATAGTGTTAGAGTGCTTGTATCCAATCTGATCCTACTTCATATTGTTAGAGTGCTTATCTTCAATCTGATTCTACTTCATACTGTTAGAGTGCTTGTCTCCAATCTGGTCCAGACTTCATACTGTTAGAGTGCTTGTCTCCAATCTGTTCCTACTTCATATTGTAAGAGTGCTTGTACCCAATCTGTTCCTACTTCTTATTGATAGAGTGCTTATCTTCAATCTGATTCTAATCCATACTGTTAGAGTGCTTGTCTCCAATCTGATCCTACTTCATATTGTAAGAGTGCTTATCTTCAATCTGGTCCAGACTTCATACTGTTAGAGTGCTTGTACCCAATCTGATCCTACATCTTATTGATAGAGTGCTTATCTTCAATCTGATCCTACTTCATATTGTAAGAGTGCCTGTATCCAATCTGATCCTACTTCATATTGTAAGAGTGCTTATCTTCAATCTGATTCTACTTCATACTATTAGAGTGCTTGTCTTCAATCTGGTCAAGACTTCATACTGTTAGAGTGCCTGTCTTCAATCTGGTCAAGACTTCATACTGTTAGAGTGCTTGTCTTCAATCTGCTCCAGACTTCATACTGCTATAGTGATTGTCTTCAATCTGGTCCAGACTTCTAACTGTTAGAGTGCTTGTCTCCAATCTGGTCCAGACATCATACTGTTAGAGTGCTTGTCTCCAATCTGACCCTACTTCATATTGTTAGAGTGCTTGTCTCTAATCTGATCCTACTTCATATTGTTAGAGTGCTTATCTTCAATCTGATTCTAATTCATACTGTTAGAGTGCTTGTATCCAATCTGATCCTACTTCATATTGTAAGAGTGCTTGTATCCAATCTGATTCTACTTCATATTGTAAGAGTGCTTGTATCCAATCTGATTCTACTTCATACTGTTAGAGTGCTTATCTTCAATCTGGTCCAGGCTTCATACTGTTATCCTATGATCTAGGGATTCAACCTAGGACCTAGGGATCTGTAGCCTGTTCCGAACCCGAGACATCTAGATCAGTAGCCTGTTCCATTAGGTCGTTTCCTATGAACCGGGACTTCTAGATCAGTAGCCTGTTCCGTTAGGTTGTTTCCTGTGATCTAGGGATTCAACCTAGGACTGACCACTCAGATCCCCTCCGGTGGTCGCATCTAGGGTTCGAATCTAGGTCGGATCTACTCAAGAGTGGTATTCTGTTTTTTGAAACTAAAAACCTCCGCGGTATTGAAGTTTTATGTAGAGGGTCTTAACTTTGCTGTACTAAGGTAGCATACTACCCAGGATCCCAATCCATGATACGTTTTACTACCATTTCGAGAATAGAATACACATACACCTACACATCGAGACCGTGAGACGACCCGCATTTGCGGAGAGAGAGGGAGAGAAAACCCTGTCCTCCGTATGCTAGTCTCCCCCGACCCCCTCTCAGCCATCCCTAGCCCTCCGCGCATCCCAGTCGTGTCCTCTGCGCTCCCCTCCCCCTCCCTCAAGTCCTCCATCAACAATTATGCTAATGAGTCACAGAACCACGCACCAAAAAAATATTTTTTGTCTCCCACTCCACCCAGGTGCTCCTCTATCCCTCTCCCCAAACCCCCTCCACCCTTCACTCCCTCACCCGTGTCGCGCAATCGAGGGCTCCAACCCTTCCCCCACATGTCTAGCCTGTCATCTCAGAATCCATAAAAAAACAGGATTAATGCCTGTGCCGCCGTAAAATAGTCTCCCACTCCTCCCCGCACCCAGGTGCTGCTACAACCCTTCCTATCACCCCATCCCCCTGTCATCTCAGAATCCATAAAAATGGTGATTAATGGGTGTCCCAGAAACTGCACTATGTTTAACGAAGGTATAAGAAAAAAACCAGATGCTCTACACCCCCTCCCTCCCTCTGCCAACATCGCGTGCTCTAACCCTTCCTATCCCCACATCCCCCCCATCCCCCATCCCCCCTCCCCCTGTTGCAGAATTCTCACTTTCCCCTTATCACCTCATCAATGCCAGCCAATAGCACTTGACTCTGTCCACCCCCTCCCACAAGCAAGACAATGTTTCGCCGCGCGTCTGCCGCTACATCACGCACCAGGCTTGCTTTTGCCATTGTTATTTCGATTCTCGATTCGGTTACTATTTTGGCTTGATTTTGTGAACAATTTTTGACGACCCATACTATTGTATAACATTGTTATTTTGATTTAGTTACGTTTTTGGTTGGATTTTGTGAACGATTTTTGATGACCCACGCTATTTGTTCTCTAAGAAATGCAATTTTTTCGTATGAAGGTCAGGGGTGGAACAAAATCTGTTAAAATTCCAATAACGACCCTTTTCCAGGGAACCGTGAAAGGTCGTAGAATCGAGAGTTGACTGTAAGTATTTTTTTATGTCAAGTCTTCAACTATCATGCCAATGATCCTTTTTTTATCTTGCGGGCTTGTCGCTGATTGGTCTCACCAAAATCACGATTTCCTGTTCAGGCAGATGACGCCGTGGACTCTTTCACTCTCTCTTTGGATTCAATTGACGTGTAAACTTACTTTTTGTTTTCTTCCTTTTTATAAGTTGATTGGTTAATTAATTCAAATTTAAAAAAGGAAGAAAACAAAAATGTAATGTCTCACGTCAATTGAATCCAAAGAGAGAGAGAAAGAGTCCACGGCGTCATCTGCCTGAACAAGAAATCGTGATTTTGGTGAGGCCAATCAGCGACAAGCCCGCAAGATAAAAAAGGACTAATGGCATGATAGTTGAAGACTTGTCATAAAAAAACTTATTAAGGTAAATTTAAATACATAAAAAAAGGTAAAAGAGATTTAATTATTTAGCAAAGATTGAATTAATCATTTAGAAAAGATTATTAAAAACTTTAGTTCCACTAATTCCCATCCAGATCGCCACCTATTCCGGAAGTACTGTTCTTTAATTTAATTTAAACTTTGTCCAACAGACTTCGCTACTCGCCACTACCAAAAGCTTCAAGGTCGATAGAAACTGGTCAGTTTATAACCAACAGTACACTACCAGAGGGGGCAAACCAGCCCACAGACTCGAGTATCTGTGACCGAGTAGGGTTATCCACCTGGACCAGTGTGGTACCCTTCCTGGGAGCCAGCTCCAGGGTTCCCGCCTCACACTGGTGAGTATCAGTTCTACGGTCAAGTTACCAATGAAGGATTATACGTCACTAATGACGATCATGATAGGGAGGAGCTCATTATGGGCGTGGCGCCAATAACATGCGGAAGACACAAGGAGGCAGTAGGCCTGTTTCTCCGTACAACAAGTGGGTAAGAGAAGGCCATCTGGACTCGGAAGATAGAATAGAATTGGAAAAAGTCGTAGCTAAAACAACTCCGCGACAATATTCTAGAAACTGGTGAGCAGAAAGGGAGAGCTCTAGAAGTGTGAACAAAAGTGAAAGACAATTTGTCTAAAGAGGAAAACTTATCCAGCCTCAGTACATGAGTTTGCCTGTGTTAGTGCTCCAGTGAGTGAGGATGAGGGAACCCTCATATTTCTTAGTCCCTAGAGAACGAAGGATAAGGAGAATTGCCACGTGTTGAACTAACCAATGAACTAACGGATTGAAGGTAATCTCTACTGTTTTTTCTTCAACCGGGCCACAGGACTCTTTGATTTTTAGTAAGTTCTCCACCTGCCACACCTGGAGCACAGGCATTGCGTCTGGAAACTAACTCTTTAATACTTTGTTGTCTAGAGCCATTTGAATATCAGACACTACTAATATATGGACTATGAGACTATACACGGTAAATACTGTAAGCCGTTCGAAAGGACATTCTAGCGTGTTTTTTTGTTATATATCATAACTTTTTTATGTGTTATTTAAACGTTCATTATTTATGACTATGTTAGTTCTTAAGAGGGTATATTTGTATAGTCTAGTTTATGGCCACCTCTAATAAATATGGCAATATAAATTCATTGGTCTATTTAACAGTTGAGTGTGCCTTGTTATTCATAGTTTTGAAAATGTTATTGTCAAGGCATATGTTTCAGAATTGACAGAAAACCCCTCCTTTCGGGCTTGGCGTGTTCAGATACCCAAAAGCCTGAGAGTAAACCCGGATATTTCTTAACTGGCACCAGGCGGGCAGAATTGTAAATATTGTGTAGAAGGGACACGTGTCAATGAACTAACGGGATGGAAGGTAATCTTTACTCAGTTTTTTCTTCAACCAGGCCACAGGACTCTTTGGTTTTGAGGAAGTTCTCCACCAGCCACACCGGTAACACAGGCATTGCTTCTGGAAACTAACTCTTTAATACTTTGTTGGCTAGAGCCATTTGAATATCAGGCGCTCCTAATATATGGACTATGAGCCTTTACACGGTAAATACTGTATGCCGTTCGAAAGGACATTCTAGCGTGTTTTTTGTTATATATAATAAACTTTTTTATGTGTTATTTAAACGTTCATTATTTATGACTTTGTTATTTCTTAAGAGGGTATATTTGTTTAGTCTTTTTTATGGCCACCTTTGATAAATATTGCAATATAAATTCATTGGTCTATTTAAAAGTTGAGTGTGCCTTGTTATTCATAGTTTTGAAATTTTTACCGTCAAGGCATATGTTCAGAATTGACAGAAAACCCCTCCTTTTGGCCGTGGCGTGTTCAGGTACCCAAATGCCTGAGAGTAAGCCCGGTTGTTTCTTAACTGGCGCCATCTGGGCAGAATTGTAAATATTTTCTTGGAACAGGGATTCACCAGTACCCCGAATATTGTCGCGTAGGAGTTTTGTTCGCCTTCTTTCCTCTTCTCGTCCCAACTTATTGTATGGATAAACAGCCTACTCCCTCCTTGTCCCTTCGTCTTGTTATTGGCGCCACCACTAGGTTCATGGCCCAAAGGTTCCTCCCGATTTTGAGCGTCGTTAGTGGCGTACTCCACTTCATTGGTGACTTGACCATAGAACTGAACCTCACCCATATGAGGGAGAAACCTGGAGATGTCTCCCAGAAAAGGTACCACAATGGTCAGGAGGATAGCCCACCTGGTTCACAGGTACTCGAGGCTTTGGTCTGGCTAACCCC